>CAMOHE010053431.1:0-50458 GCA_946598075.1 Artocarpus hirsutus
CATTCCCGAATTCAAATATTCAAATCTAACCTGTTTTCTCAATTCCCATGCATGGATAATCATCATAAACAATAGAAAATCATAATAGAACACTTTTGGATGAATTAAAACAAGATTTAAACAACATTTTCTCAAAAATCCGAAAATAGAGAAAATAGAGGAAAAATGAAAAATCTTGATTCTAATCCGTTTTTGATGAAATGAAGTTTACATTCTAGCTAATCTAAGTCAATCTAACTTAGATCGAAGCTTTCCTAAACTTAAAAACTCCAAAATTTCAAAATACAAGAAAATCTTGAAAAATAGAAAAACTTTAAATTTTAAAATCTAAACTCGAATCAAAGCTTGAAAACGTTGTTTTTGTCGTTGGATCTTGTTCCCGAGCCTTCGATCTCCTAGCCCGAAGCTTGAAAACGTGATTTGTTTCAAAAATTTTGAGAGATTTAGAGAGAGTGAGAGTGAACCGAGAGGAAGAGAGAGAGAGAGGAGAGAGAGATGCACGGGAGAAAAATGAGGAGAGAGAGAGAGGAAAGTGAAATAAATAGAAGAAAAAGAGAAAGCAGTTGCATAAAACTGTGTGCAACCACACTCTATTTTCAAATCAAATTGTTTTATTAAAACTTAAATTAACAATCAAAAACAATTTAGAATAATTAAAAATCACTAAAAGAGTAAATTAACACAAGTTTCTTTATTTTCACAAAATAATCAAATCAAGTTTAAAACACTCGTCATGGCACACTAATTCACCATTTAACACTCTTAATACTATTTAATTAACTTCGGGGTGTTACACTTATATCACCATTTACAGCAAATTTTGTCTACAGTGTCAGTTTTATTATTCTCATTAACCCTTTGCAGTGGAAAGGTCCCTCACTTGGCCTAGTGTTTTACAGTTTAGTTTTAACGTCGAATAACTGGAAGTTAATTTAATAGGAGAATTTTATGATACAGTTTGAAAAAAATAACCTATAGGAAAGGTACGGTTTTGGATGGTTGAATTTTGATCAAGTTTCATCAAATAATAAATTGTCATATAGATATAAATTTAATTTTTTTTTTGATATAGAGGGAGGATGAATGCCAAATACTTTTGAGTGTGGCTAAACGTGACTCAAACCTTCAACCTATGATTGGGATGGAGGGACTTACAACCAACTAAGCTACCCTCACTTGTCTATAAATTTACATTTCAAATCATTGTAATTTTGATGTGATTTAACGCTTCGATATTAACATTTTTTCATGCACATCATCCTTCATTTAATAAAGCCCTTTATTATCTTGCTTTGTATTGAGTTTGAAATGACTAAGATAGCAATATAGCAATTAAAAATCTAACATCAGAAAAACTTACAAAGCATTAGGCACTAGATTTTAGATGTTTGCTTGGCATAATTGTCATAAGGAAGAGTAACAAAGAAAAAAAAAAGGCAATTTTCAAATGTGGGCAAGACCTTGGTAAGATATTCCATTATGCTAGGTGTTTCTATTGAGAAAAATGGTTGTGTTGTTTGGACTAATGATCAAAAGATCAGGACTAAATCAGTTGTCCTGTTCATTTTATTGAGTTGACATCTCAAACCTAATTCACTTCTTCAATATAATAATAAAGGAAACAGGATCAAAATCACATTGAAATGAATCTAAAGTCTCGACTACTACACACGCAAAAAAAGGTCATATCCATTTACAGTATCAAAATCAGATTACTTTTTTCTTTTTCATTTCTAATTTAATTTTAGATGTATCGGTTGATTTATAGGGTGTTTGAAAGCATTAGTTTAAATTAATTTTGGTTAAAAATACTATTATACATAAGGGGCTTAATACTGTAGCTTACTTTTGATCGACGTTATAACATGTGAAAACTTTATGCTAATAAGATCCAAAGTTTTGCTTAAAACTAACAATACCAAACACGATTTAGCTTCCTCCATGAGATTTGACAGCAAGTATACTACTAAAGTGAACTTCTATTAATCTTGATTTCCTTTTCCTTCTTATTCACTCTTATGATCCAATCTTATGTGTTATTTATTTTTCCATCATTTTCATTGGCTAGAGACCCCAAATGAAGGCATCAAGTCTTGGATATTTATAAAGGGTGTCTATCAAATTTCCTTTTGTGGATTGAAATATAGGTCATCTTTCATTTTCTGCAAGCTTATATTGAAAATCTTCAACGCTTTATAGGAATTTCTTTATTGACATTTATGGCAATAGAAACATTCATTAAAACTCTCTTGTTTGTTACATGTTTGAAAATGAGATAGAACTAAAAGTACTATATTATACAAAAACTTTATACTATTTAAGTTATGAAAGTTTTACATTATTTGAGTTAGAATTGAGTTTGGAAACGCCAATCTAGAAATATTTCCTGTTGTAAAACAATAACAAAAGTTGCTGCATTTTCAAGTTGAATACGACAGAATTAAATACTTGAAATTGTTAACATAGATCACATCATGAACTGAAATTTAAGCTCTAAATTTAAATATTAGGTAAGCAGTTGGAATTTTGCAGACTGTTTCTTGTCTTTTGGAATGCATGTGGCGGTTTTTCATTTCCGACCTCCCACGCCCATACTTTTTTTTATTGGTTTCTTTTTTTAATTTATTAATTAATTTATTTATTTAGTTTCGGCCTCTAGTCTGTGATGGAAACAGAATCCTTGTCTTGATGTGTGCTGATAAATTATTATATCAGAAAACTCTGCTGAAAATACAGAGCTGCTAAGCCGGTTAAAAGAGTTAACTAAGTCCTTTGGGAGTCATGTTGAGCCTGAAAACACTGAACAGCTGAAAAGGACTAAAGCAGGTACATCGTTTATTTAACTTAACGCCTCTTGAGTCAATTCTAACTTCCTCTTTTTTTTTGGTTTTGTTCAAACCAAAATTATTGTGTAACTTACTCGCGATTTAAACTATAAATTGTCATTTAATTGAATGTTATTTTTTTGGTTCGAACCAATGGATTCTAATTGCTCTTCTAAATAAACGTTTAATTTTTCTTTTTATAGAACATCTTATTCACATTCATTTTCTCCACTTGGCTTGACCCAAAACCCCACCAGATTGATGATTTCATTGAAATTTAGTTTCGTGTACTTCTTGTAGATACAAAACCATGCATTCCTTTTTTAAAAATTTTGTCAAAGAAGATTGAAAGTTGAGTAATATCAGTTATTCCCTTTTCCCCAATGGCTATATTGTCCTAAAGATTAACCAAGTTTTGTTCCAACAATATAATGTGACTTCTTTAGCTATCATTTATGGTGCTTTATAAAGGAAATACTCCTGTTGTACAAAAAAATTCAAAAGTACAAATAAGAAAAAGATTATTCTCGCATATGTTCCCAAATTTTAGGGTCATTCACACTTTACTCTTGAACTTAAAAAACTCCAATTTGCCTTCCAAATTATGAATTAGCCCCACTTAACCTTTCTTGTTAGAAATTTCTTTAAACATCAATGGAAAACGAGGGGATTAAGTGCCATCATGTGGTCCATAGTTAGCCATTCCGTTGAAAAAAGGACCATGTGATCGATTTATCTCCTCTTTTTCCATTTGTTTTGGACAAAAAATTTAATATAAGAGGATAAACGAGACTAATTCGAAATTTTAAAAGAAAAATAAGTGTTTTAAAAGTTTAAAGGCAAGTGAGAAGACTTTAAAGTTCTTTAAAGTTCGGGCACACTCTTGTGTTTTGTCTTACAATGATTATCTATACAACCACGTCAAGTTTTTGACTGTTTATTGATTGTATCTATTATATGCATAGATTGTTGTCCTTTGTTTTTAAGAAATGTTCTCATGTTACTACAGAAGTTGAAAAGAATTTAACAAGAATCTTAAAGCTTATCAAGAATGAAGACCGAGGAAAGAAAGAAGGAAAGCGAAAAGTCTCCAAAAAGGAGACAGAACTACTTGGACTGGTTGAGAATTTCTACAAAGAATACGAGTCACTCTATGCATTGTATGATCATCTCATAGGAGAGTCGGGAAAAACAGTAAATCATGGCAGAAAAGAGAAGAAATGTTCTTCCGACTCCAGCTCGGACTCCGAGTATTTCTCGTCGGAGGAACTCGACGTCAACAATGTCAAATTGGAAAGTGAAGCTGCAAGTCTTGAAGTTGCTGAATTGAAACATGAATTGGCCTCTGTTATTGAACAAAACAATAGTTTGAAATTAGAATACAATGAGCTGAAGATTAAGGCAGATAAGAAAGATGGAGAAATTTCGGCTCTAGTTAAGGCCAATGAGGCTCACGAAACACAATCATTGGTTCGGATAAGAGAGCTAGAGGGTCAATTAGCCAGTTTTAAGGCCGAAACCGAAACTTTGCGAGGCCAGAAGAGAGATCAAGAACAGCGGAGAGAAGGCATAGCTGCGTAAGCTAAACAGATAGGGGATAAAGGGAAAGGATGGCGTTCTCGTGTATTGGAACTCGAAGCGACCTTGAAGGATAAGGAAGATGAAAATTCTGTCCTGTTGAAGAAACTGAATGAAAATGAGAACATTTTTACGTCAAAAATTGTGGAAATAAAAGCGCAGGTTAAGGACTTAATGGATCAGAGGACTGAGTTAAAAGTTCAATTGGAGAGAAAAACTGCAAAGATTTCGGGTAATCTGGTGCAAATAGAGCCTCTGACTGAAGAATTGGCAAGAAAGGTCTTAGCTGAGAAGAAAATGGAGGGAGAAAATCAGGCTTCTCCGCAAAGGGAAAGGGAAAATGTCCTAACAAAAAAGAAGAATCTAAAAGGTGTTGAAAAGAAGATAGAGGATTTGGCAGAGAAATTTCAAACTAGTTTGGAACGCAAGCTTAGTTTGTTGTACCAGAGAATCTTGGTGACAGAACAACTACACACTGAGAACAAAGAAAACTTTAAGTTGACAAAGGAAAGGTATGAGAAAGAGAATAGAGAATTGGAAGAGAAGATCAAATCTTACAAATCCGAGCTTCGGAAGATGAAGGAAGTCTCTGAGCTAGCAGAATATGCACTTAATAGATTCGACTTGGTTGTTAGAAAGTTTGAGGAGGAAAATGGAAACTTTTTAACACATATTTCAAAAGTGTCAAATGAGATTCAATTTGCAGAGATGTGGGTGACAGGGACAAGTGGTGAGATTAAGAGACTTAAGTATAATCTAGATGATAAAGAAGAGCAAGAGTTCTTGTTGAGGGACAAGGTTTGGAAGTTGGAGGCAGAGACGAGCAAGGAAGGAGGGGAGAAATTGAACTTGATTCAAGCCATGTCCCAACTTGAGAAAAAGTTGGGGAAATATGAGAGGCAGATCAAAGACAAGGATGAGAGGCTATTGAGTCTTGGAGATGAGAAGAGAGAGGCTATAAGGCAATTGTGTATCTTGGTTGACTATCATCGTGACCGGTTTGACCATCTCAAACAAGTAGGCTTAGGGATGGCAATAATCGTATTCGTGTCGTGTTCGTGTCGGCATGTTTACAGCACGACACGTTTAGCCCGAATACGAATACGACATGATTAATAAATGTGTCAGAAATGCAAACATGAAAACGACACACCTATGGCACGCGTAACACGGCACGACACGATTAACACGATTATTAAACGTGTCGTGACAGGTTGACACGATAACAACGCGCATATGTCACGTTTATGACCCAATTAACTAAAAATTAAAAAAATAATAAAAAAAATTAAAAAAGCCAATAAAGATAATTAACAAAAACACAATATCTAATTAATACAAACCTACTATAAATATTTCAAATATTTTTATTTTTAAGTTTAAATGTATTATAAATGAGCGGGTCGTGTCGTGCCGTGTCAACACGTTTACGGCCCGTTTAATTAAACGTGTTAAGGCGTGTTTAGCGTGTTAACACGAATCCAACACTTTTATTTTCGTGTTATTCATGCCAACCCATTTATGGCACAATTAATAAACGTGCAGTCCAAACATTTCATATCGTTTTCGTATCGTGTTATCGTACTGTGTCCGAATTGCCGGCCCTATCAAAGATGAGACCAAAGATGTGGGCTTACTAATTAACACTATGCCGCTCCTTGTTCTACCCTTGTTACAAACTTACAATGTACACGTATCGATACTGTTACGTGATAGTATCAAATTGAATTGATTTTTTTTATTAGAAGTATATCTATACACTATTAAATTAGTGATTAGCATCATTGATAAGTGGGATTATTTGATTTGGTTACCCCATTTCAATTCATAAACAGTTTGTGGTATTGTTTATCCAGCAAATTAAGCACATTAAGATTTTATCTCGTTGTTAAGTATGTTGTATATAGTAATAAGCCATCCTATGTGTTTAGATGGCACCTTTTTGGCCAAATTGAAATGGGATTGCTCCCATTTGTTCAATAATATGCTCTCATCATTAACTGTGTCATATGTACATTTCATTTAAATATTTTCATTTCATTATTTGATTATAACTTCTAAGCTTCAAATTTCAAATGAATTTGTCTCAAAAATAAATAAATTTGCTATCATATTCATTGCTTGCTATCAGTTCCTCAAGGGAAGAAAACTTTTCCGTGGTTACTCTATATTATTATGGTTTCATTAAAATTGCTACTTATTTATAACTTATAGTTTTATTTCATTTTTCTAAAGCTTAGAATAGACATACCTAGAGTATATTGTCAAGGAACTAAAAGCTTGTTTGATTCTTAGATTTGAATGAAAAGTTTGAACAAAAATTTAAATTTTTATTAAAAAAAATATTATAAAAAACGGTTTGAACTGTGGTTCGAACCTACAAATTAAACGGGTTATAATTGTTAATTGTCTCAAGCATGGTCCTATTTATATCTTTAGGTATGATAAACAATTAAGCAGAGATTCTAGGACATGTCATTACATTTCACCTATTGCATTAATTATAAAGAAAATTTAGTAGGAAATAACTTATTAATTTGTTACTACGTTGTTTCTTAAAGGTGCAATTTTCTTCAAGAAATCGTTTTGACACCAAAGATACAAATCATAAAATACGAGCACCAACAAAGCTTGTTTCGTAAAAGGGTTCCAACTTGTTATGATTCTAATCACTTTGACAAAAATAGTATTCAAACCATAAAAAGACTCTCTTAAGCAGGCATTAAGGGTTTGTTTAGTAAATAGATTTGAATTAGTGATTTGATGTGAGGTAGTATGATTTGGATTAGGATTTAAGTTAGTGATTTGAATTGTTATCCGAATTGATGTTTAGATGTGTATTTAAATTTTAATCTGAGTATTAAATAAAATTAAAATTTATGTTTAGAAAGATAGTGAAAATAGTTTTTAATTTATCAAAAAATTTAATAAATCTTAATATTAATGATCTTAAAAAATATACCATATAGATTTTAATTTATTTTTCTAATATAATGAAAAAAATCATTTCAATTGAATAAAAAAAAAAGTAATGATTTGTTTTCCCAAAAATTTACCAAAAAACATAATCTCACGGTATTTCCTTTTCGGCAACATCATCATTATCCCCCGAGACTTTGACCCCGAACGAGCAATTGAAAAAAAAAATAAAAAAACAATTATGCCAGGTAATATGACGCGCTCGCAAGGGCAAATCCCGTAATTAAACGTAAACAAAGGGACAAGCTTCCCAAAAATAACTCCAAAGATTCCACACCCTCTGAAGATTTTGAAGCAACAAATGGTGGACGAGTCACTCAATAGCGAGAGCGTTCCAATCCAAACAAAACAACTTTTCCTTTCCCGGAAAATTCCACTTTCTCTCTCTGATTTGTAATCTTCGAACTTCCGATTTCTCTATCTCTTTCTCTCTTCTTCTCTCGCTTCACGAGTTCGTCGTCGTCGAGTTTCAGGTAATCTTCAAACTCTTCTGATGATCGATCAATTTTCAGTTCTCGGATTCTTCGCCAGTTGATGAGAATTTTCTTCTCCCGAAGTTGAATTTTGCTCTTACTTCTCGAACTAGGAACCAATTCTCGGCGTAGTCTTTTGCTTTAGTTTGGATTGATTGTTTCTTCGCCGATTGTTTGGATTTTTGTTAGATCAAGTTCTTTTAAGGAAGAATTTTTTGTATTTCGTTTTCTTGAATTTCGATTGATTTCTCCAGTTCTGAATTTGATTTTGATTGATACTAATACTGATTAGTTCTAAAAATCAATTTCCATTTCTTTTGCGTTTGAGTTTTCTCAAACAAGAATGGATCACTGCTTATGAATCTGGAATTTAAGTTAGAAGTGAAAAAAAAGAAGCTTTTTTGGATCATTATTACTAGCTGTAAGATTTCTCTAAATTTTTGCTTTTTTTAGTTATTCGGTTTTTTTTTTTTTTTGGTTTCTCAGCGGTTTTTTGGTTCAGAAAATTGAGGCTCAGTGCTTGGGAAGATTCCGGAGAAAAGCGGAAGTGTAGGAAAATCCGAGGTAAAACTGTTTTCTTCGATTTTGACTGTGTAGACGATAGTTGTGAAGGGCTTATCCGTCATTTCGCTCTTTTTTTTTTCCGTTTTATTAGAATAAATAGAAGCGTTTAACATTCTTTTTAGGCAGTAATTACCTTTTTTTCTTAATTATAGTTTTATCGGATAATTATTTAGTAGGCTGTGAACTAATTACTGATTATAGGGTGTTGGTAGGGAGGCAAAAATTTTACATTATTTATAATTAAAAATAATAATAAATCACTGACTGCCAAAGAACACCTAAACAACAAAAAGAACAGCTTTTTCCAGCAAAAGGAAAAGAAAAATAAAAAGGAATAGAAAAACAGCTCATGTTCTTATGATATGATATCTGTCTTTTCTGAATCCAAATTGGCCTCTGAATGATTCCTCTGCAAATCCAATGACATGCTGACGTGGCGGCAGATTAGAAACGTCATAACCCTTATTATTTCGCACGTTAAGAACAAGAGTCACCGGGCCATTGAGCAGTTTTTCCTTTCTTGATTTGTGAATCTTGCGTTATAATTCTTCTTTTTGGCTGTTTTCGGAAGAATGAAATATATACATAATAAAAGAAATTCTAAGGGCATGTTGTTGTTTTTAACTCTTTTTTACTTGCAAAAAAAAAAAAAAAAAAGAAAATTGTTTTTCTTTTAATCCTACGTAATTGAGTTTTATGTGTGTGTGTGTGTCTTTTTTTTTTTTTTTTAAAACCTTCCTGATGCCAAGAGTGATGTAGCTCGTGCGTGGGTATATTTATTTTGCGATAATCGTGGTGCGTTTAAGAACATTGGGCTTCCTTTCGACTTTCGACCACCCCATTGGCTGATTTATAGGGTGTTTGGGAGGGTGGTAGGAATCAATAGTGGGAACCACTTTTACTGTAGCATGTGAGAACTTTTTACTGTAGCAAATTTGTTTTTTTGTTACTGTAGCATTCTGAGAACTTTTTACTGTTCATAACTGATATTGTGGTGGGAACCATTTTGCCAAACACCCCCTTAGTAAAATAGAGAAATTAAGTTGGGAGCATTATATCTTGCTTAACTTTTTTTTTTTTTGGGTTAATCTTGCGTCACTTTTATACTTTCCATCTATAGATCGACAAACCGCCTAGATTTAATGTACCTTAAGTAGGATGAATTGATGAGTTGGTAGATTATGAGCACCAGTTCCCTGAGAAGATAAATTCTGAAAAAAAAAAAGTGAAAGAAGAAAAAATTGCTAGTATTTATTCAGATTAAATGACACCTAGTATTAATTGGGCACGTTCCTAGTTTTCAACATTCTGGATTTTACTTTCAAGAATAATAATATAAAATAACCTTAACCTCACATACATTATAGCACGAATACTGTTTGGTTGAGTAGTGGGAACCACAGTTGTGTAAAGCTCTCACATGCTACAGTAACAATAAAAAAATTACTATAGTGTAAAGCTCTCATATGCTACAGGATTTTAACTAACGGTTCCTACCATCCTTCCAAACACCCTCTTAGTCTTACTAACATTTTTAGTAACAGTTCTTGACTTATTTTTCCCCAAACAGAATTAATAATTTAAGTCTTGGTTAAAGTATTGATTTTGTTATGTAAACACAAAAGTAAGGTTGTATCGAATGTTTATTCAGAGTGGCGGACCGTTATTTTCACCTTTTCGTATAATTAATTACTCTGTTTCTTTCAAACGTTCTTACTCAATTTCCGTCTAAAGTTGACGCCACATATCGTTGCATACGTCAATAGTATTTCTTTAGACTCTTAGGTGTAGCTTTTTTCGTATCCAAATTAATCATCAGTCATCATCATGCTGAATAAGATGCCAGGCCAAGGCTCACTAGCAACTTGGCTTCAAACTGACCATGCTAATCTAAAACTTCAATAGAACTTTGATGACATCAAAAGAAACATGTAGGATGTATGCCTGTATGTGCGCTTGTTTTACTTCCCTTTGCAACAACACCAGTAAATATTCTTTCTTCTAGAAACCAATTGAATAACTATATTGTCAATCTATTTTATTTTTTTGCGCATATGTTACATCATCCACTTTCATTTTGTATGTAGCTCTTCATTTCCTGTTCACGCTTCTTGGCCTTCATGGAAGTAGGGTGTATCAGTTTTTTAAGAAACTAGGCTAGTGCTTTATGATTCTTAAATTTGGAATATGAAGATAATGCTAATTTTTTTTTTTTTTTCAGATTTTGGATATGGACATTGTCTTGTCAAGTCAGACTTGCTAGGGTGGTCGGAAACTGAAGAGATGAGAAAGCACCGCATAAGGAATTCTATCAATTCGTTATTTGGAAGCCACATTCAAGAAGAAAAAGATGAAGAGCTGGAGGGAGCTAAAATAGGTAAAACTTTTATCTTTTATGGATTTACATGTTTTGCTCTTGCATCTTAAATGATTTTATAGCAGGCTTAAATAAGTTCTCTTTACTACAGAAATTGATGATAACGTGGATAAAATCTTAAAGCTCATCAAAGATGAAGATCAAGAAGAAAATGATGATATTCCAGCTGCAATCTCCAAAAGAGAACGACTTGCAGAACTCATCCAGAATTTTCACAAACAATACCAATCACTCTATGAACGGTATGATAATCTGACGGGAGAGCTAAGGAAAAAAATTCATGGCAAGAAAGAAAAGGACAGTTCTTCATCTAGCTCAAACTCAGATTCAGATGATTCTTCAAAGGAAAAAAGCAGCAAAAACAGAAAGTTGGGAGGTGAACTTCTTAAAATAAAGGAGGGCTTTAAGCAAGAACTGGAAGTGGCACATCTTGAAGTTGCTGATCTAAATAGAAAATTGACGGCTACAACTGAAGAAAAGGAAGCTTTATATTCAGAGTACTTGAAAGCTTTGAACAAGATACAGGAAGCAGAGAAAATGGCTGGAGACCTGAAGAGTGAAGCTGAAGGATTGAATAGTGAAAAGACACAACTTCTTACTGAGAGTAAAGAGCTGAATCAACAACTGGACACTTTCCGGAAGATACAGGCTGATCTGAATAAAAAATTGGAAGATACCCAGAAAGAGAAAGACGACCTGGTCAAGGAGAAAGACTCCACTATAAGAAGGATTAAAGAGGGAGAAAAGATTGCTGAAGACTTGAAAACGACAGCTGATCGGTTAAATGATGAGAAAGCTGCACTTGGGCAGGAGCTAGCAGCTATTAAAGAGGAATTTTCCAATATAAAACAACGCCTCCAGTCTGCAGAGCAGCAAGTATCTGATTTAAGCGACTCTCTGAAAGATAAAGAGGAAGAGAACACATCTCTATCCTCAAAAATTTCAGAGCTTTCAAATGAGATTCAACAGTCACAGAACACCATACAAGAGCTTTTGGCTGAATCAAGTCAGTTGAAGGAGAAATTGGGAGAGAGGGAAAGGGAGTACTCAACACTCTCCGAGATGCATGCAGCACATGGGAGTGAGACATCAGCTCGAATAAAGGAATTTGAGATGCAAGTGACAGCTCTACAACTGGAACTTGAGTCATTGCAAGGTCAGAAGAGACAGATGGAAGTGCAAATTGAGAGGAAGGAAACTGAAGCAAAACAGCTGACAAAGGAGAACACAAGACTACAAGCCCAAATTTCAGGACTTTTAAATGAAATTCAGCTGGTACAAAAGAGAATGCAAGGACACTTGGCCGAATCTAGTCAGTTGAAGGAGACATTATTAATCAAGGAAAGGGAATATTCTACTCTCTTTGAGAAGCATGAGACATATGGGACCGAAACATCGGCTCGAATGAAGGAATTAGAGGCACAAGTGACTGAGCTGAAACTAGAGCTAGAGTCTGTGCAGGATCAGAAAAGAGATGTGGAATTGCAGATTGAGAGTAAAGAAACTGAAACAAGACAACTAAGAGAGGACAACACAACACTACAAGCCCAAATTTCGCAAATTACAAATGAAATCCAGCAGGCACGAGACACCATTAAAGGGCACCTGGACGAATCTAGTCAGTTGAAGGAGAAATTGGATGTGAAGGAAAAGGAATTCTCTACTCTTTTTGAAATGCATGAGGTACATGGGACCGAAACATCAGCTCGGATAAAGGAATTAAAGGCACAGGTAACTGAACTGAAACTGGAGCTAGAGTTTGTGCTAGGTCAAAAAAGAGAGGTGGAAACGCAGATTGAGAGTAAAGAAACTGAAGCAATACAACTAAGAGAGGACAATGTACAACTACAAGCCCAAATTTCAGGACTTTCTAATGAGATTCAACAAGCGCAAGAGACAATAAAAGGACACTTAGAAGAATTTAGTCAATTGAAGGAGAAATTGGGTTTGAAGGAAAGGGAATTCTCTACTCTCTTTGAGATGCATGAGGCACATGGGACTGAAACATCGGTTCGAATAAAGGAATTGGAGGCACAAGTGACTGAACTGAAACTGGAGCTAGAGTCTGTGCTGGGTCAAAAAAGAGAGGTAGAAATGCAGATTGAGAGTAAAGAAATTGAAGCAAGACAACTAAGAGAGGACAACACTACACTACAGGCTCAAATTTCACAGATTTCAAATGAAATCCTTGAGGCACAAAACACTATAAAAAGGCACTTGGAAGAATCTAGTCAGCTAAAGGAGAAATTTAATGTTAAAGAAAGGGAATTCTCTACTCTTTCCGAGATACATGAGGCACATGGGACTGAAACATCAATTCGAATAAGGGAATTAGAGGCGCAAGTGACTGAACGGAAACTGGACCTCGAGACTTTGCAGGTTCAAAAAACGGAAATGGAAATGCATATCGAGGGTAAAGAAACTGAAGCAAGACAACTAAGAGAGGAAAACACAACATTACAGGCCCAAATTTCAAAGAGTTCAAATGAAATCCAACAAGCACTGGACACCATAAAAGGGCACTTAGAAGAATCCAATGAGCTGAAGGAGAAATTGGGTGTGAAGGAACAGGAATACTCTACTCTATCTGAGATGCATGAAGCACATGGAACTCAAACGTCGGCTCGGATAAGCGAATTAGAGGCACAAGTAACCGAATTGAAATTGAAGCTGGAGTCTTTACAGGGTCAGAAGACAGAAATGGAAATGCAGATTGAGAGTACAGAGACTGAAGCAAGACAAGTTAGAGAGGAAAACGCAATATTACAGGCCCAAATTTCACAAATGTCAAATGAAATTCAACTGGCGCAGGACACCATAAAAGGGCACTTGGAAGAATTCAATCAGTTGAAGGAGAAATTGGGTGTGAAGGAAAAGGAATTCTCTACTCTTTCTAAGATGCATGAGGCATATGGGACTCAAACATCAGCTCGGATAAGGGAATTAGAGGCACAGGTGATTGAACTGAAACTAGAGTTGAAGTCTATGCTGGGTCAAAAAACGGATATGGAAACGCAGATTAAGAGTAGAGAAATTGAAGCAAGACAAATAAGAAAGGAAAATGCAACACTACAGGCCCAAATTTCACAAATTTCGAATGACATCCAGCAGGCACAGGTTATCATAAAAGGGCACTTGGAAGAATCTGATCAGCTGAAGGAGAAATTGGGTGTAAAGGAACGCGAATACTCTACTCTCTCTGAGATGCATAAGGCACATCGGACTCAAACATCAACTCGAATAAAGGAATTAGAGGCACAAGTGACAGAACTAAAATTGGAGCTGGAGTCTTTGCAGAGTCAGAAAACAAAAATGGAAATGCAGATTGAGAGTAAGGAAACTGAAGCAAGACAACTAAGAGAGGAAAGCATAACACTACAGGCCCAAATTTTACTGATTTCAAATGAAATCCAGCAGGCACAGGACAACATAAAAGGGCATTTGGAAGAATCCAGTCAACTGAAGGAGAAATTGGGTGTGAAGGAACAGGCATACTCTACTCTCTCTAAAATGCATGAGGTACATGGGACTGAAACATCGGCTCGAATAAAGGAATTAGAAGCACAAGTGATAGGCCTAGAACTGGAGCTCAAATCAATGAGAGGTGAGAAAAGAGACGTGGAAGTGAAGATTGTGGGTAAAGAAGCTGAAGCAACGCAACTGAGAGAAGACAATATAGGACTGCAAGCCCAAATCTCAAAACTCGAGTTAATGTCAAAAGAGAGAGAAGACGAACTTTCTGCTTTGACAAAGAAGCTTGAGGAAAATAACAATGAGTCAACATCTAGAATAGCAGATTTGACGGAACAAATCAATAATCTGCTAGCAAATATGGATTCTCTGCGCTCTCAAAAAGTTGAGTTGGAAGAATTGATGGTATGTAAAGGCGACGAAGCGTCAATTCAAGTGAGAGGCTTAGTTGATCAGGTGAATTCACTTCAGCAAGAAGTCGAGTCCCTGCATGGTCAGAAAGCTGAATTGGATGCGGAACTTGAGAAAAAAACTCAAGAAATTTCAGAGTACTTGATACTGGTACAACAATTGAAAGAGGAGATAACAAGCGAGACCCTGGATCATCAGAAAATTCTAGAGGAGAAGGAAGGTCTAACAGGAGAAAATAAGAACTTGAAGCTCAAGATTAATTCTATTCAGAACCAAAACAATGAGGTGGAAGAGCAAATAAGAAGTAAAATCAAAGAGAATGGTCTGTTGAGAGAAGAAATTGTGGGGCTGAAGGACAAAGTTTCTGAGTCAGAGAAGATGTTAAAAGAGAAAGAGGGTGAGTTATGCTCTCTCCAGGAGGCACCTAAAAGCGGGGAAAATGAAGCTTCTGCTCAAAGTATAGCCCTGACAGCACAGCTTAACAATCTGCAACAGGAGTTGGAGGCTTTAAAAAATGAGATGCAGCTGCAGTTTGAGAGAGAGAAACAAGAACTTTCAGAAAGGCTGGCTGAACTGGAGAATCACAAGATTGAGTTAAAGAGCTCGATCGCTAATCATCAGATAACGCTGAAAGAACGAGAGGATTCACATAACAAGTTAAATGAGGAACATAACCAGGTTGAAGGCTGGTTTCAGGACTACAAATCAAACCTTGAAGTTGCAGAAAGGAAGATTGAACAGATGGCCGAAGAATTCAGTAGGAATATCGAGTCCAAAGATCAGATAATAGCTGATTTGGAATTAATGGCTGAAGACCTGAAAAGAGATCTGGAAGTGAAAGGAGATGAACTAAATACAGTGCTTGATAATGTCCGCAATATCGAAGTCAAGCTCCGCCTCTCAAACCAGAAACTTCGGATTACAGAGCAGTTACTAAACGAGAAGGAAGAGAGCTTCAGAAAAGCAGAAGAAAAGTTCTTGGAAGATCAGAGAGTGCTTGAAGAGAGAATTGCTACATTGTGTGAAACAATGGCTGCTAACAAGGAAGCTTTTGAAAGGATGATCACAGACATTTCAGGGAAAGTGAACAGCACTATGAGTGAACTGGAAACGGTGGTCCAGAAATTTGAAGACAACTACACACACTGCACAAGCTCTGTCCACATAGTGTCCAATGAGCTTCAGATTGCAAAGAACCGGGTCGCGGAAACAACCAATGAAAAGGAGAAGCTGAAGAAGGAAGTTGGTTATCTGGCTGAGCAACTTCAAGACAAGAGAAGACAAGCATCAGAGTTACGGAACCAAGTCGAGAACTTGGAAGCAAAGGCAACAAAAGAAGAAAGAGAGAAGGGGAATTTGACCAATGCTGTGAACATACTTGAGAAGAAGGTGGTGGACTTGGAGAAGATGATGGAAGAGAAGAACAAGGGAATTTTGGTACTGGGAGAAGAGAAGAGAGAGGCGATAAGACAGCTTTGCTTGTGGATTGATTATCATCGGATCCGCTATGACAATCTCAAGGAGGTCCTCACGAAGACGACCACTGTGAGAGCCCAGAGAACACCTTAGTTATTTATTATTCTTGATAGTTTGTGATTTGTATGCATCATTTCTATTGTTTCATTTTTTCATGCCATTTCTTGTTGAAAACAAAAGGGAGGTCAGTGTGTTGATATAAATTTTTAGACTAGCAAGCATATCAGATGGGTTTGGCTGCAAATTCGCTTTGCTTGATATGTGCCAAACCTTCTCTGTAAACTTCCATTTCATCAGCTATCTTGACGTTGATAATAGAACTCATTATTGTCAATGCAATATCAGATTGTTTAAGTCTTGCTTGATAATGGTTTTCGTTTTTGTTGATATAAAAATAAAATGTCAAAATTAACTAGGCAAAACTTCGACATACAATGCTCGCAAGTGGGACCTAAATATTTAAAAAATACTGAACTCTTTAGTTTCATTTTTTTTTATTTTTTTTAAGGAAAAAATATACAATGATTGCAAGCGGGACCTAAATATCTTCTGTTGTATTCTTTGTTGCGTTTTCCGGACAATTTTCGAATTTTATTTGGGTCATCACGTTGCATTCATACAGGTCTTCTTATGTAAAAGATATACCTAGGGATGTAAACGGGCGGGGCACCTAATGTGGTAAATCTGACCTGCAATTCAGGGCAGTTTGGGAAGGGTTGCCATTTCTGCATATGAGCACTGAGATTAATAACATATTTCCAATCCCAACGTCGTCAAGTTAGTAATCATGAAAAATAACACGATCCAAGATCTATTAGACTGATTTTGTATTGAAGAATTAAAACAGAAAACAATCAAATACAAAAGATAGTTTAAAAGCTTTCGAGAGGCTTTGAGATCTCTCCCTAGAGGCTTAAAGTCTCACTCACTCTCAGCTAATTGCCTAATTGCCTCATTCAGTTCCCACTACTTGTGTCCCTCACAACTCCTCCCACTACTCTACACTAAAGATAACAAATATAACATAATATATCACTCATTATTCACTAACCAGTCCCTCCAAAATAAACCCCATAAACCGACTCAATTTACTACTAGAGACCTATCAAAAAACTTCTCAGAATATGATCGATCACGTTTGGTCACAAAGCCGACCAACGATGCACACAGCATAAAGTAAAAATCAATATCAATGGAGGCCACAGAGAAACAACACTAGAATAAACCCCAAAAAAAAATTATAAAATCATGTTTCATAAACCAGCTGCACATATACATAATTACTGGTTTTGCTTACATTCTTCTCGCGGATGATTTCCTAAAGTTGTACTCGATTATTTCCATGATGCAAAAGCACAAGAATAGAAAAGCTAAGAATTTCTCCAAAAGCAATTCGAACTTTGATGCTATCTCGATATTAAAGAATCGGCAAATATACTTCTCCTACCCTTCGTTTTCCCTAAAAAATTAGCAGAAACAGAAATACAGAAGTTGTCTTGCTTTAGTCGGAAATCCTCATCTCAACTCCAAGAACATCCTTCACCACCTCATAAGTCACGAACGCAATTGCAATGGATGGGACCACCTGAAAAGAATGGCAAGTATGAATGGGTGGTTGTCATATTGTTGCAATTGAAACTGACCATTACTGTCTTTTTTCTTTTATTTTGCTGATCAGAGTCTAAATAGTCACCTTCACGGAATTAGGGACCAAGCCTTTGTAGAGCGCTCCGAATCCCTCATGCCTAACTGTTTTCCTAAATGCATCAATCATCCCAGCATATTCGAGAGGTGCCCTACTTTTTCCATCACCAGTAACAACAGAAGCAGCATTTTTCCAACCAACCATC
This sequence comes from Artocarpus hirsutus, assembly GCA_946598075.1. Classification (NCBI taxonomy): domain Eukaryota; kingdom Viridiplantae; phylum Streptophyta; class Magnoliopsida; order Rosales; family Moraceae; genus Artocarpus; species Artocarpus hirsutus. Next base: position 18,005 of record CAMOHE010053431.1, read on the forward strand.
TGCATTCGTCGCCGAATAACATCAAGAGGGTAAGCAACTGTCTGGCCAACAGTTCCAGCAGCAGCTCCACATGCAAGCCTTGTTGTCACACTGAGCTCAGAATCCTCAACAAGTCCAAAAGGTCTAGCTTTAAGCAACCAGTCTTTTAGAGATTCGTAGACTGCAAAGTTGAGACCAACATAAGGTACCTGTAACGCCACAAAATAACGATAAGCTCTTTAAAAATACGACGACTTTGGCGCCCTTAGACACAAATGACCAGAACAATAAAATTTCCTGGAATATATTGATAAACAAGTATTCCTCTGTGGACCTATTCTGTCACTTATGGAACTCAAACTATGAGCAACGATTCAATAAATTACAAATGAATTATAAATATTTAAAAAATACAGAATTACATAAGCATTTTACTTACGACTCCTATGACGGAAGGTAGCCAGCCCTTGTATAAAGCACGGGGACCTTCTTCTCGAAGAACTGTTGTAAGGGCATGGAAGATTCCTCTGTACTGGCGAGGAGATTTCTCTGTCTGAATAACGTTAGGTAGGGAGAAAGTTAATCCACCAAAACCAATATGAAAAAGGAGGTCACACTCAATGAGTAAATCCAGAACCAATCTCATTTCAAACTTCCAGATAGTCTTAATAATACCTGGACAGTCAGCCGACCTCGTACCATGTCCATTGGGTAAGTTGCGGACATGGCAATAATCCCAGCACATGCACCAGCTCCAAGGCGTAAAAGAGGTGTCAGTTGAGCCTCTTCTGCAGTAGGCAAAAAAAAACCACTCATCATCATAAAAATCATAGTTATTAGCATTATTCTTTCTCCCTTGTCCCCGAAAATAAATTCCCTTAGATATAGCAGCACCTGAGGAGAACATAGCAAACCATCGGCAATTTTATGACTCAAAAGAACATATAGTAATGGGAACAAGAAAAGAGAATTAAAAAAAAAAAAAATCTAAGTTCACAATCAATAAATCTATACCAAATTAACACAAAAACAAGAAGGTAAGCTTCTATGCTCTGGACTCGGTGACACCAGTAATGGTTGAATCAGGTCAACTGAGGAAGTCTCATGTATAAATTTGAAAGTGTTTCACTTAACTAGATAGAAAACCATCCAGCCCAAATGGGAGGATATGAAAACTCAAACATAGACGATTAAAAAATTTTACATACCAAACTCCCATCAACATTTAATATAACCGCTTGCAGGTTGTCTATACTTTATTTCTCGGGAAAAAAAATGTAAAGGCAGAAAATAAAAAATAAAAACTAAAAAAAAAAAATCGACCAACTAAAGCTTCATCAATGCTTATAAAATGACAAGAGAACAGACTGTCGCATACAAAGTGATGGTAAAAAGATGCAGGTAATAACTCTTTATAGAATTAAAAGAATTAGAACACGAAGTCTTCATACCATCTCCAGTTTGCTGTCTGTAAAGCCATAGAATACCCCTGTTCAACAAAAAGGTTGGAAATGCAAATAGAAAATCAGTCTCAACAATAAACAATTCTGATTTCCACAAACTTTATTCTTAAATTATATAAATCAGGTACGCATATGTATCATAGGTGGAGAAAAAATAAATGACATGAACATGCCTACCTAGATGCCTGCTCGTAACTATAGAATTTGACAGCAGAGTTTGGTACAATGCGAGCACAATTAGTTCCATTGCCTTTAAACATTCCTCTGACACCCTCAGTTTTCCATATATACTTCAGGCCCTGAATCGTTCCATTGTATTTGATGCTGTGAGGATTTTGAACCTGCGTAATACCAATGCAAATCCAATTTACTATCGATCATCCGAAAAAATGGACCTCATATCTCATTCTCTATCTCATGGTCAAACCCAAAAATACAACCCATTAACTCTTGTGCTTGATGCAAAATTCCAATCAATGTGTTTCTTAAGTGCACCCAAGGTCGGTGATGCGTTGTAGTAATTAGTGATCTTCCTTGAGCATCTTATAACTATCATGGTGAATGATTTTACAATAAAACCACCATACGTCCAATTCAAAGAATGGAAACCTGGAGCAAAATCTTTAATCTTTCCAATGGAGCAACAGCAGAACGTGACCTACAGCAAGCAAGTCCGAGGACGGTTAGATAAGTGTCCCAATCAAGTCAGCAGCAAAAGCAATAAGACTAAGCCACAAGTTTTGGCGCATTCTATTCATCCAAAAATATTTACACACGAACAAAAGGCTCAACAAATTCAACACAGAAAACGCAAGCTTGGTTTCGTGGCACGTAATATAGTGATCTTACTCAATTAAAACAAAGTGATAAACTGGACCTTTTAAATAAACACTTCCATCATGTTATGCGAATTATAATCAATTAGATTTACACAATGAATAAGAAAATTCAAAGCCGCTAATTGAAAGGACCTTCTGGCTCAGATAAACAAGGAAGAATTAACGATAAATTCGTCAATAATACAAAAGGAAAAACAAATCAAATCTTTGACACCAAAACTCTCGGTTTACAGAATCAATAACGCAATATATATATATATATACACATATATATATGGAGAGGGAGAAATGAACAAAACAGTCACTGAATTTAAGTATGTTAAGAAGAAGGAACTCAACAATACCGCAAAGAAAAATCAGAAATTCAACCTGAAATGAAGCTGGAGAAAACAATCACATGAACGAACTTAACATGAAAAGAAAAAAAAATCCAATAATTGAGAAGAAAATTAGAAGCAAGCACTGATTGCTACGAACTTACACTCCACCGGCGACTCCTCCAGCGACGAGAGACTTGCAGACACGGAGGAAGGCGTGGCTGGGAGCCTTGACTCCCTCGCTGGCGAGCTTCGCTTCCTCGGCGAGGTTCACGATCGTCGTGACGGCAGACTCGCTGGTCGTCTTCCCAACCACATCCTCCGACGCCATGTCCGAACCTCAAAAAGGATCGCCGAGAGCCTGGCCGGAACCCTCAGTTCGCCGAAACCCGGCGGCAATCAACGGGCTGGCTTCCAGGGCAGAATTTATCGGAGAGTGCGAGCTCGCATGTCTGCTTACAGTCTCCACGGACAGTCCGGTGCTGTTTGGCTGGAGAGAAAATAAAAACGCTTTCTGGAAAGGATAATTGATTTTTGGAAGCAAAGCGTTCTTTTCTCGATATTATATGTTATTCTTTTTTTTTTTTTATGAATAAAAATAAAATAATAATATCCGTGTGCCTTGTTCGTTGGTTGTTGGCTCTGAAATTCTAAGGAACACGACAAAAGTAGTTTGTACGATGTCGGTAAATTGGGGGATTTTACTTTAATTTTTCCTTTTCTCTCAAAAAAAGAAAAAAGAAAATCTCCTTTTCTTTGTTTATTGTTCTCGTCGCTACGCCATTTTCACTATAAACACAATATATTAAAAAAATTCACCCAAAAAATTTTTACTAATGGAGAAAACAATTTTATTCACACATAGAACGGAGTGTTTTGACCATGAGATTAAAATTTTAATAATCTAATCTTTAAAATTTACAAAAACATGATATAGAATTATTTTTAATCATAGAATCTATCATTAAAAGTTAGTATGATGACTAAGATATCAGTATTTTATCGAGAGTAAAATTGTCTTTTCTATCATAAAAATACAAATATCAATGTTAGTACTATATTTCACATTAAAAATATATAAGATAATATATTTGATAATTTTTTGAAGGATTATTATTTAATATTTTGCTCTAATGTATAGTGTCATAAAATTATTATTTTATTTTTAGCATAATTATTAAGTTTTCAAATTGGTAAAAGTTATTTTTTAACTTATTTTAAAAGATACTATTATAATGATTAAATAAAGAAGTAAATGCATTAGGTTTGACATATTATATTTGGTGTGAAATTTAGAGCCATATATAACATACGTTAAATTTAGCAAAAAACAGCATTAATAATTTTATTATTCAAGTGTTAAAAAATTTAGCAAAATATAAATATCATTTTTTATTATTTTTATTGTTAAATAAATATATATACCAAATATATCCTCAAAATAAACATATACCAAATATTTCTTGTTTGGCATTACTTTGTTGTTTTAAAAGTAAAAATTGTAATTACAAAGAGTTTTTCAAATATCTGGAGAAGATCCCCATTATTATTATATTATTATTATTGGTAAATAAGCAAAGAAATCATGTTAACAAATAAGTCTTATCGCAATTAAATGTTGTTGATAATTCCAATAACAAGTTCACATAAAGTAGATAACCACTTTACAGTATATATTATTTCCCCTGATTTTCCATTAAATGAAATGCCTACTTTGTTTTTTTCCCCTTTTTTCCCCTGAAATATCCCCCCTTTTTTTTCTTTTTAATCCTTTTTTCCCCTTTTTGAATCGATTATGCTACCAACTATTTGGTGCTTCACATTAATGTGTATAAGAAAACACTAAAGTAAGCAACTAACCTTCTAGGGTGTTTAAAAGACGGTGAAAATTAATAGTAAGAATCATTTTTACTATAGCATATGATAACTTTATATTGTAGCAATTTTTTTTTATTGTTACTGTAGCATATGAGAGCTTTTTACTGTTTATAACTGATTTTATAGTAAAAATTATAGTTTTTATTATTATAATATGTGATAACTTTTTACTGTTTATGTGTATGGCCCAATTTTTAGATTACCTTCCCAATCTGAACATACTTTTGGATAAGACCGTGATTTCCTATAAAGGGATTTATCCAAAAAAAAAAAAAAAACATCACAATCAAAGTGAAAGCTGAAAATTGTACAAGTATATGATGATTTTGGTCCACAGATTGTGGTTGAGATGTCCAAGGACCAAGGCGCCTTTGGCGCAAGGCCTCAGTAATTTCAACATCTAAGAAATAAAATGGTCAATGAAATCAAGTCGATTTTCCCATTTTGGAGAATGAATAAATGCTGGCCGCACAAGTAGCAAGGGAATACGGAAAAAAATTTTGATTGACGGAAATAAATCACATAATTTCGACAGCTTTCTAGTACTTTATCGTTAACGTGCAAGGTGTTTTTTTGTAAAATAATTTCTAACTCAAAAAATAAGTTTAAATACTATAACAGTTTTAGACGGTTTAAATTCATATATTTGAATTTATCTTTCAGACTTAAAGGTAGATGTAAAAGTCTTATTGGTCTAATAAGCAATTATAAGTAATTTTACATCATAAATTGTAAATTTTTAACATAAATAATAACTGATTAGACTGTTAGTTATATACATTAACTAAAGAACTCTCTAAAAACATATCTATGTGTGTGTACATATTAAGTTATATAAAATTAAAAAAATCAAGCTACATAAGATCAGAAAAGTCAAGCAACATAGCTTGTCAAAACCAATTTTGTCAAGAAATTTTTAGCAAAAAATAAACAATGAATAACAAATAGAAAAAGAATGTACTAGTTGGAAACGATGTTTGGTAAGCTATATATGCTCAATAAACTGACAAGAGACGAATTTTAAAAGATGACAAGAAATTGAATAATTTTTGACACCAGAACATTTTAAGTAGAAAAAAGAACAACAAATAGATGCAAGTATTATGACACTATTTAAAAGAGAATGGCAATGTCATGAAATGGTAAAGGCCTGTCAAACTAAATTTTAATGTAACTTTGGATTAGTTTCGCAGCTTGTCTGTCTTTCTTTTTGCTCTTCTTCCTTGTGGTTGAACTCTCCGAGCTGCCGAGTTTCCTCTGCACATAACGGAAACCAGGCTCTTTACGTAGGAACAAATTGGAAGATGTATTGTACCATCTGTGCTCATATATTAGGTCAATGTCACAATGTCACACCGGTTTCCCTTTCATCGTGAAGTAGTAGATGTTTTTCCTTGAACATGATTTTCCTTCTGATCAACGGTTGTGGCAAACTTGGACAGAGGGGCAATGTCAACATTTGGCGACATTCTACCTGCCCAAGCTGGTGGTCTTCTTCCGTCATCCAGTGCATCCAAATCGGACTCATGATCGCCTTTGTGAATGGTTCAATCCTATGTCAGTTCCAATGTGGACGCGGGTATAATAAGGGTTGGAACTCATAGAGCAGAGGAGGCTATGTCGCAAGAGCTATATCCCGCGCCAAAAGGGTAGGCATATGGCAAGGACAATTTTTGAGATGTCGACGAAGAAAAGAACAAAGTTCATAAGAGGTAGTATAGGTTCGATAGTTTCTGTAGAATTCATAAACCGAAAAAAGGGAGATACAAGATTGTTGGTTTATGAATGACCCAGTACCAATCATATATTAGAGAATTTTCCAGCAAGAAACATTCTTGTAAAATTCACTATAACAAAGACGATTCCTACAAGGGTGTGCCAAGAAACAGCACACAAGTAAACAATGACTAAAAAGAAAAAGAATAAGTTTGTCCATTTGACCAAGCCTCACGAAAGTAATTCTTCTCTTCCCCTTTACCTATATCTTAATGCGTTATCGGCCACCATTTGCATGGTCAAATAATACATTTTCCAATTTAAAATATTAAACAAAATAAAAAGAATCCGCCCCCGCAAGGAAGTCCAATTTCCTCTCTATTTCATTAGGTTGCGTCATATCTTAAGCAAGCCTTGGGTTGAATTCTAATTTTTCTCATCAACAAGATCATAGGACATTGCATAAGGTATCCGATGCCGCTTCAAAATTTTCGAAGTAGCGATTTTTGCTAAATTATAGTTCAACGCAATAACCATCTCATCGTCCAGATCAAAGCGCACATAATCTTCTGTGTTGTTCTCCACAAGTTGGCATAAGTGTTCCAGATTTTTAATTTCTACTCCGTTCACCTTCTTAACCTGAAAAGTTACAAGTTTCATAACTCCAATGGATGGCAACTACAGAATAACTAATTAGGGGCAAAAAAGAACTTATAAAAGAAAAAATATATATATATATAAAAACATATAGGGAAGCTGGCACCTGTAATTCTGCGAGGCGCTCATACCCAGCATTGACATCATCCATTAGCACCTGAAGTAAACAAGGACGTAACCAAAAATGTTCCTAATTTTGAAAAATTACACTGCACAAGAAAGATTCATGAACAAACAAACCTGAGAAAGGATGACAAGCTGCTCCCCATGCTTTTTCGGTAGTTCCCTAAGTGCTCTTTCACATAAACGACGTGGGGAAGTGTTGTACCAGTCTTCTCCATACTCGTGAAGGTATGGTTGGGTGAGCGGAACAAATACCAGACCAGCAAAAATATAATAGCTTGGAAGCTTATCAAACTGATGAACTGGAACTAATGGTTGCAGCTGCAGAATTGACAAGTTTAAGCAACGATGATTACGTTTGTTTATTATCAAAATGGATTCAAAGGCTCTAGGAAGATTTGTAATCCGTATAACAAAGCATTACAATAACAAGATGGCAAGTTCAAGATTCAAGAATGAAGCAGACGGGTAAACAAATGTACAAAAATAAAAAGGAAACCAATTCCATTTGGTTTTTTGACAAGAATTAGGCTGTTGATCAAAGTCATTAATGTCATATCTTTCGTTCTTTTGCTAGCATTGATCTCAAATCTTGACATAAGATTTCTTGTACTTTTACTGATTTAGAAGTTCTGATATTACTGTTATGGAAAAGCATCAAATAGAAATCTTGAGTATGACAAAGATGAGTCAAAATTTACATACATCGGCAGCATATGAAACCCCATATAGATATACGATTTTTTGCGTGCTTTGGCATTAGTCTCATTTTGTTAGGGATGAACCACCTCAAGCATAAAGATGCCATGCTACATCTGAAGTTTAACCAAGGATCCAACAACTGCCGAGAAAAACACCACGGTTCTGTAGCTACTGTCTAATTCATATGGTTCTCGCAAGAATAAACATGTATTTGTTTATCCCATAACAAACGACTTTTTTTTTACCCTACAGATTAGAAACACCAAAAAAACAGCCCATACATACAACAAAAATACAATGACTTACAGGTCGAAGGGTGATAGAAAATTCATGTTCTTCGCCATCTCTCAGAACTGTAACAACAGCTGTTTCATTGGGTTTCTTCATGGAGACCAAATGATCAGACGTTATCCGCTCTCTATTTCTGAAACAAACTGCATAGCAGAAATCATGACAAAGATGCTAAAAACAAATCTTATTCTATCTTCTCTATTTTCCTATTTTATTCATACCATATGTCATCAGCTTTGCTATGGAAAAAAGGGTAGAAAAGAAAAGGAGAAGAATTATAAATGAATAACAAGTGAGTGTGACTACCTGTTCCATCATTTGCTATAGGCACCCCGTCAAATGCAAGAATAATATCATCTTTCTTCAAAACCTTATTTGCATCAGAAAGAGGATTAATTTTGCTCACTAGCACGCCAGTCATCTGATCACGCATCCGAAAGTAGTTTCTAAGTTGAACATTTTCAGTAGGCTGACATGACAAACCCATAGAGCAGAATCCAACATATTCTCCACTTTCCTCTACACCATCTAGAAAATGTTTAATCACTGGAACGGGAATTATATAACTGCAATTCCAACATAAATTCAGGTATAAACAAAAATCCCAACTATACAATTGGTTTTGAAAAATAACAGTAATGAAAAACAAGACTGACCCAATATTCTCAGCACCAGATAGGTTTTGGAAAGCAACACCAACAACTTTGTTACCCATGATAGCAGGGCCACCACTATTACCAGGATTAATAGCAGCATCAATTTGAATCGCCATCAATTGTGTTGCGCCGTGAACATACTGAGTCGGCTCGACTCTCGAAACAACGCCTTTCGTAACAGAAATGTTGTCTCCTCCCTGAGGATATCCAACAACAGCCACGGCTTGTTGAAGAAGAGGAATGTCTCCGAATTCAAGAAAGTTGACATCAGCATCATCGTTATCATTCTGCCAGAAATGTTGGTCTTCCACGGAGAGAATTGCTAAATCGCATTCGTGACCGACGGCTTTGACTTGGGCTCTGAATTTGGTGGGAGAGCCGTGTTTTCTTACAAGTACAAACGTGTGATCAGCCACTACATGTGCATTTGTAACAATCTTCTTACCACGTATTACAAATCCTATTAACATACACGTTTAATGAAATTAATTTATTAATTTATTTGTAAAGCAAAAGAATGAAAGAAAAGAGAAGAGAAGAGAAAGACACACCAGAACCGGTGGTGTCACGCTGAGACTTGTTCTGCCATGGAAGGAAGTAGTTCGGGCTGCTTGAAACTGTGAATATTTTTACAACGCACTCCAAAGCTACCTCTTCGGATGAATCTAAACTTGCAGCCGAAACAGACGCCTCCGTCTGTATCCATCGTCTCTGGCTGCCAAACCAAATGCCGCCATTACGGCGGCTGCTAGGGTTTGTTGATAGGTTTGGCATAAGAAGAAGAGCATTTTGGTCTTGGTTTTGGTTTTGATTGATGAGAAGAGAAGCAAAGGGGCAGGAGAAGGAAGAGAGCCTTAGCTTGGCCAATGTAGCGCGGAGAGGCGTTCTAAGCATCCCTTGTCTTTTCTCACGAAACCCCTTACTTCGACACAAGAGGGGGAACCAACGGTTTCGGGGACAAATACTTGCAAAAACCAAGCCTAGAGGATTTTCTTCTTCTTGACCAAATAATAATAATAATAATATTATTATTATTATGGGAAAATTTCTTATTAATACTTTATGTTATATTAAAATATATATTTAATATTTTATATTTTAGAATATTTAGTATTAGTATTTTGACCTTTGAGAAAATAATTTTTTAGTATCTTTGAGCCTTTTTTAAGATATAAAAAGATAAAATTATCCTTTTTGTATTATTGACTGAAATTTTAAGTAAAAAAACCAAAAAACTGGAAAAAAAAATCCCTTGAAAAACCTAAAAAAATTATCAATTTTATCTTCTTCATCCTTCCACCTGCAATTACAAAACTCAGCAAACCTCCTCTTTTTTATCTTTAAAAAAATTCCAATATTGATCTATAAAAAAAGAAAAAAAAAACCATTTTTGCAAGGGAAATAAAAAGCAATTCAACCATTTCCATAGATTAATTTCCTAAAGTTTCTAGAAAAATTTATAATGATCAATCGATTAACCAACAAATTCAAACTCTTATCTTAATCAAAACATCAGTTTAACTACGAATTACACCACATTTCCTCCCAGCCCCCTCCTTGACCTCCTCAGGCGGGCAACGATCACCATTGATGAGGACACGAAGCTCACGTCTCTAGTTGGGCATGCAAAGTAAAAAACGGTAAAAAAAACATAAACATTGAAAAAATGGATTGAAAGAAAATTAATATAATAATAAGATAATAACTATCTAATTTAGTAAGAATTAGTTAGTTTTAAAATATTCAAAATTATTAACTTATAAAGGAAAGCACACATTTGTTGGCAAAATTGAAAGAAAATTTAAGAAAAAATATTTCTAGGAGTGTGAAAATTATAGTTTGTATAAGGAACAACTTTTTGGAATTGAAAATGTGGATTCGAATATGTTTGCGAATTAATGTGGACTTTTTTGACTATATAATTTTAACCTTTGTATTTTATCTTATTTTTTTGACATAATTGATACCTTTGGAAAGAAAACGTTTTATCTTCCATTAGAATGACATTTATAGTTACTAGTGTGTACAAATTATTTAAACTCATTTTTAATGCAAAAGAATGATAAAATTGTCATTTCTAACTACATAAATAATTATAACATTTTTTAATGTATGAAGGGGCAATTTTGACATTATGAACAAAATTAATGGTTAACCTTATGGTCAACTAAGAGAGGGAACTTTATGTAGTTTTTTGAATAGAGAGGGAACTCTCTGTAATTTTTTGAATAAGGAGAGGGTGTCAGTGTAATTAGATTCGATCCACAAGCTGTCTCCATAATTTTGAAAAAACATAGGGAATATTAATGTAATTTAATATAATAAAAGGAAAAGAAAGAGGCCAAAAAACAAATTAGGAGCTTTCTTATTGCATTAACAACATTTAAACTTCAAATTAGGAGCTTTCTTATTGCATTAATGGCACTTTTGAACTTAGAAACCTTCTTAAACATGAGAAATGAGGTGAAAAACTTCATTTTTGCTCGCTATCAAATGGTAAAAAATATGATTATTTGAACCATGTCAATCTTTAGTGGCCAACATCCGGTTGACCGAACAGAGGCATAGGGACTAGAAACTACAATTTTCAGCAGCCCGCAAGCTGAATAAAGTAACTGATAAGGTTACTAGACAACGTTGGCACAACCTCTTTCAAATTTTTGACACTACAAAAAGACATATTTTTCAAAAAGTTGATTTTAATAAAATCTAAGACAAAGTTTATCGTCAAAATATTTTTTATTTCTTTGGATAATCTATTTTAATGCTTTTATTCAATTTTGTAAAATGTGTTTTCAAAGAATATATATGTGTGCATAAGATATAGCCGTTGAAACAAGAAATGATAAAATATTCACCAAATCCTTGAGGATTAAGGTATAAAGATTTTACCTACGTAGTCGTTACTTGAACTAGTTAAACATATTCTTAAACAAATACTTATTATGATTAGAACTTTTTTCTTAAACATTATTAAAATTAAAACAACCTTATCAACTTACTTAAATTAAAAGGTTCTTATATTTGTTGCAATAAAAGTTATAATATATTAGCCTTAAGGTTATACAGATTGAGGCTGCATAGTTGCAACCTCTCCAAAACATACATTCAAAGTTTCAGTTATACTATTTATACTTAAAAGAGTCATATTTAAAAAACAAAATGCGTAATAAAATACGGCTATATCCATTCTTCATCTTCACTACTCGTTTGCCGTTGCATTACTGTCTATTATACGTTGCTCATAGGTTACATACCTAGAACATGAATATATTTGGATGAGCTTTCACTCAACAAATAGGAGCTATGTTTTGCAAATCATTAAAAAAACAAATAGTAAAAACATGCATGTGTCGGTTATTCTTCATTATGATCATGTCTTATTATTCATGTAGGTCTAAATATTCATACTGATTGCTCACGATGCTCGTGAAGTTAAGGTTTGCAAGGTCTTTAACGACATTGTAATCTATTTTTTTTTTTTTTTACACAAGCCTCTCCGTAAGTTGAGAGATTAGTACGACAATCAAACTTAACTTACTCTTTTAGGTTTCAATAGACTTATTAGTGTGTATACAATATGACAGGGCATTGCATACTATAAGCCTCTCCATATTGTACTTGAAATTCTTATTAATCGAATTCTCAAGTTATTTATGATTTGAATTTTTTTTTGCCTTAAATTAATGGTGAAAAATTTTCAACTGAATTAATCGATTATAAAAAATTAATGAATTTAACTTTAATATTTACTATTGAATTTGAAATTTATATATAAATTCCATAAATCCTTCAATCACAAAATCAAAACATGAAATTTTTTAAGAAAATCCTTAACTTAAATATGTAAATTACAATATTTAATTCTAAAATTTTCTTAGTCATTTCATAAGATCTATACATACATTAGCTATCATTGTAATAATCCAATTTAAATCTTTCATCAAATTAGCGGTAGTAAACAATACCAGTATTCTTGCCAAAAAAAAGTAGTCAGCATTTATTAACCGATTGTGCACTTTAATGATTTATGCTAAATGTTAATGCCTAAAATTAACAAAACACCTCATGCAGGGGACATACAGTGGTCCAGTTCCATGTGCTGGCCGGCTCCACTTGATTTGGTTGCATATGCAAGAGAAGATAAGGCCTTGGAGTGAGCGAAACATTGTTGTAGTGGCCGGCGACGGCACTCCAATGCTCAAGTCAATGAATTGATTGGTAAGAGCAAGAAAAGAGGCAGAGTAAGCAAAAGAAGAATGTATATACCTTTGCAATAAAATTGATGGTCCTATTTGTAGAGTTTAGCTTAAATTTAGGTGTAGCTAGATTTAACCTGTGACTTGGGTATACAGTTTCACGGAGCCCTTGGACTGAGTGATAAGTGTCAAGCTCCCAAAGGTAAGATGTTGCCAAAAGGTGGGCATTGATCCGAGGTAGGTAGGATTTTGGTAAGCCACTTAAGTTTGGTCGTTCATTTGGTATTTAGCCTAGGTCGTCCATTTAGGGTTTGGTTGGTTCATGAATTCAAAACATGGTAGTTTGATTTTTTTTTTTTTTTTTGGGTTTGGGGTGAGAGTTTGAAGAGCGTGATTTGAAATTGTAATTTGAACTGATGTTTGGATGTCAATTAATTTTGGATTTGAAAAGATAATAAAATTTGAAAATATGTTTAGATATAAAGACTTTTATGAGAAAAAGGTTCAAAACTTGAGTTCAAATATCTTAAAAATAAGGTGGTGTTGAATCCAAATTCACCCCACCTTTTGATTTCAATGTTTGAGATTAAGTTGGGGCTTCTTCTTCTTCTTCTTCTTTTTTTTTTTTTTTTTTTTGTCGTCTCTAAACACTTGCTCAGCTCAAAAATCTAGTTCAAACTCTTTGAACCCTTGAAACAAACACTCCCTTAGTATTTGGCCTTCTCATCCTACTTAGCCCGGTCTTCTTAGTCACTTTATACTTGACCTTCTCAGCCTATTTGGCTTAGCCTTCTTGGCCACATAGTACTTGATCTTATCAACCGTCTAGTACTTGGTCTTCTCGGCCACCTAGTACTTGCCCTTCTACACCTATTCAGCTCAGACTTCTCAACCTCGATCAGCCACTAGGTATTTGGCCTAGGTCAACCTTTTAAATTTTGACCTTCTTGGTCTTCTCGATCATTTAGGCTTCTCGCCTACTTGGTTTGGTACTTTTCTTAGCCTTCTCGGCCTATTCGACTCAGTATTCTAGGCCTAGATTGGCCACTAGGTATTCAACCTCTTAGTTGGACACCTAGTTCTAAGGTGGTCTAGATTGTTGGATGGCCTTTTTAATCATAAAAAGTCAGCCCATAACACTAATTACTCATCTCATTTGTGTGTTTGAATAGAAAATTTTAATAAAAGTTTAATTTTTTATGAGAGAAAACATTGCAGCTAAAACATTTCAACAACATTCGTAAAACAAATGGGTTATAAGTTATTTAACATTATATCTTTTTTATACAAATACTTTTATATATATATATATATATACTTGTGATTTATAATTAGAAACTTTATTTCATATAATAAATAATATAGCCATTATCTTAAAAGGTGTGGTGAGCCTTTTGTGAATAAATTCACTATTTGTACTTGGAAAGATCATACCCAAAATATGATCAAGAAATCATAGCAAAAAAGGTCAAGCTGTGGTTTACGGCCCTCTGTCCCTAACTCTAACTTCTTTACTTAGTGTTGATATATTATATTTTTTATGCACTAGCATATAGGAGTTGCCTAATTATATTTGGATTAATTTATTAAGAGTTTGTTTGGGAGAGCTTTTTAGAAGCTGTTTTTAGCTTTTTTTAGTTCAAAAATTGCTTCCGAAAGTATTCGGATAAGCTGTCAGAATCACTTCCTATCAAAGCTACAAAATATGGTTTTTCAAAAAAGCACTATTAAAATAGATTTTAAAAGTTGTGCCAAAGTATTAATAATACATTATAAGTTTAAATATAACATTTTTATCACTTTAAAAAAATTTTAAAACCATTTTGACTTATAAAAGCTTTTTTAAAAATATAATTTTAAACACTTATTAAAAAACTATAACTTTTATTTTTTTTCTTCTACCGACTAAAAACACAAATAGCACCTGTGCTAAGTGGGCCCTAAGTAATATTCTGCTCGCAAAATGCTGGACTTAGTATTTACTGCTATAAAAAGTGTTTGCCTAAGTACTTATTTGAATGATTCAAGGGTCATTAATGCCGATTAGTAGAGATATAGAGACATGATTCATTGATTAAACAATGAGATCAAACTTGGCCATCTTTTAACATTATTAGTCAAAAAACACGCAATTGTGCGTTTGTATTAAGCACGTCTACAAAGAAAAAAGGTATAAAAAATTGAAAAAGAAAAGAAAATATGTATAAAAATAAGACAAGAAAAAAGAAAAAATGTATGACCAAAAAAAAAAAAACAAAACCTTTCGGCCTTTCCGAGGGCGCCTGCCGTTATTGTCAAAGATTATTTAAAAACCGAAAAGATTGGCTTCCTGGAGAAGTGAATACGAAGTAGCGCTAAAGAAGCCAAAATGTGCATTTGGAAGAATCTGAGGATTTGTTCAATTTTATATTCCAAGATAAGTAACTTGTAATGGCCGGCTCTCATAGCAACGTGAGATCATTAATATATGCTCTCTTGCTTTTGAGAAAGAAGAAATTGAATATATTTGTAGCTCTTGGAATGCTCTTTTGGGCTTTTTTATTTTTATTTTTTTTTTGTTTGGTTTTGTTTGAAGGAATATTATTACTGTTGCTACGGATCTCTTTCATTTCATTCCTTCCTCTTTATTCCTCTTTATTGGAGTAATCATGGGGTGGATCCGTTTGGTAAATGGATTCGAATTACTGATTTGATTTGAGTTGTATGATTTGAATCAGTGATTTAAATTGTTATCCGAATTGACATTTAGATGTTAATTTAAGTTTTAATCTGAATATAGAATAAAATTGAAATTTATGTTTGAAGAGGCAGTAAAAATAGTTTTTGATTTATTGACAAATCTAATAAAATCTTGATGTTACTGATCTTAAAAAATATGCAATATGAATCTTACTTTATTTATCTCTTTATTAGAAACACAATGAAAAAAATCATCTCAATTGGATATCAAATGAAGAAATTATGATTTTTTTTCTCAACTATAGGAAAGAAAATTTTAGCTTTTAATGTAGCAAAGATATCCAAGTATTAAGAGTTTAAGGGGATCAAAACTCTGAAAATTTGAATTCTTGATACTCATTTGATTCAAATTTGAAACAAACAAATACGTATCCAAAAAATTCTTGATCCTTGAATCCAAATTTAATTTATTGAATTAAAAAATACACAAAACAATCATGCATATATATATATATATCCATCAGGCGGGTTTGGGAGCAGAAAACGTGCGCAAATGATGTCGTTTGTCACCAATGGACGCAAAAACGACAGAGCACTTATCAAAGACGAAGGTCTGTCTCTATTCCGGGAGTTACACCAACATAAACACCGCAATCTCCTTCACTCTTCTACTCTTTCCGACGGATTTGATGCAGTTTTGCCTTCTCCAACTCATCCAAACGGTAGTCTTGTCCTCATTTTTATGCTACATATGTGTTTCAAAATCTGCCTCAAAAAAGTTTTTCTAGTAGAAAAAAAAATCTGCTCCTAAACTATTATTCTTTTTTATTTTTGTTTTCATGGTTACTTATAATTCTAATAGGCTTGTTTGGTATGTAAGATGATAGAGGACTGGATTGAATTGGATTAAATCTTAATACTTTGTTTGATGAAAAACTTTAAAGGGCTGAATTGGATAACCTCTTATTTAGTCCATGTTTGAATCTCATTGGGAGAAAATTTAGGTATCCTTGCTAAAGCATGAGATTAAACACAACTTTAGTACATTGTGAAAAATTTCAAAGACTTATTTGTAAAAAATTATAATTTTAAGGTCAATTTTTTAAAAAATAAGAGTCAAAATGTAATTTTTATGTGACAGAAATATTTTTAATAAGTATATTTTTGCCCTCTAATCTTACAAAATTACAATTTGAACCTAAATTTTGAAAAAATTTTACAAACATCCTATCCTAATAACATGACACCAAACATAGGATTATATTAGCTAAAATTTTATCATATCCTTTATAGTACATTTCAATTTAATCCTGTAAGACTATCTTATTCAATGTTGTCTTATATTATATACCAACGGCCCACAAAAAGATATTTATAACTAGTGTTGATGATCATCATGATGCAAGAAATTATCAAATCTTGAGAATTCCACCTACCAAAAAAGGATCTATTGGATCGAATTTTCTTGCGGAAAACGACAAACATGACTATGATTGGTAAACTTTAATAAAGAAGTAATTCTCTTTGTGAATTCCTCAACTTCTTTCTAATTAATTAAAAAGGAATGAAATTATGTTAATCTGGCTGTAATTACTTATGTTAATTTTTTAAGGTTGAAAACGCCGCCAGCAATGCCCCTATTCCCTTGAATTGAGATGGAAGCAGCTGCAAACAACAACAACAACAATATTGCATCCCAAGAGCAACAAAAGGAAAATGAAGTAACACTTACACCACCACATTTCCAACAACCTCGTTCAAGGGTTTGTTACTTACTCTCCATGTTATGTTATGTTATTGCAAATTGGTTTTCTTTTATGCTTAATAGGGTGTTCGGAAATTGTTGTTAGAACCAATGGTTGAAACTAATTTTGATTAAAAACATTGTAACATATGAGAGCTTTGCACTATAGTAACTTTTTGTTTTTTATCACAGAATATGAGAGCTTTTCACTGTTTGTTAGTTAGAATGGACCAAATGCCCTATAATTATATTAGGTGAAAATAGTATGTGATGTTCAATATTTCATTTTTAGGAATTAATTTCAAAAAAATCTGCTCTCTTTTGACCTTTTTGATTTGGTACATTTTAAATTTATGGTCTTTTTTTTTTTTAACCTAACTATCTTTAACAATAATTATAGGATTTGGGAGGCAAATTATATTCACCAGTGGTGAAATTTGTAAAGGATTGATAATCCTAAAGGATACTTATGAACCTTTTTAATAGAATAAGGGTTCAACATTACAATATTTCACTAAATTATAAACCAGTCAAATTTTTAATAACACCGAAACTATCCTCATAATAAACTAAAAATAACCCCTTACCCCTTACCTTATATTTGATCAGTCAAATTTTTTTTTGTACTACCAAAACTATTCTTAATAACGGGAAAGAAAAAGGATTATTTCATAAACTCCCCTGAAATATAGACCATTTTAAAAGTTGCTCCATGATTGTTCAAAATCGTTCGAAACACCCTCGATGTAGTAAATAGAAAACCACTCAAAGGCCCCCTCCGGCCAATTCCATCTAATCCTATCGGATTTGTTGACTTGGCATGCCATTAAAAGCTAACTACACATTAAATTTTAATTCTTTCTATAAAATAGATTAAATATTGAAAACTAATAAAGAGAAATAAAATAACCTTAATTAAAAAAAAAAAAAAGAAACAGATTCGTCTTCTTCAGCCTCAAGCCACGTCCTTAACAAGAAGCTTGAAAGTTCATGATATAAAAAAATATATATATATCTGGAGGGATTAAAAAGTTTCAAGAGACTTGGCAACTGGTCTACAAAGGTGTATGACAAAGAAAGCGAAAGGGGATTAGAGATTAGAGAAAACTCGGCCACAACAAGTCTAGCTAGTGGCTCAAAACTTTCTCCTATGGACATGGCTCATGATATATTGTACCAAGACCTTCTCCTCATGAGGTTTGCGTGGAGCCCTCATTAGTTCGTCGTGGCAATATGTGGAAGAGGAAAAATTTTTTAATTTGGAAACACAAAAATTGGTCATATATGTACTAATTAAATTGTCCCATTTAGATTTCCATGTCGAGCCATTAAGAAATCCAATGAAAATCCTGATCCTTAGAGGCACTATCAAGAAGACGAGCTCACCCAAAACCTATATGTTTTGTATCAAATTTTTTCTTTTTTGTATTATTTTGAGAGTTTTGTGAGTTTTAATATTTTATTTTTTTAATATTTTTGTTAATTAATATTTTAAATGGTATTTATTACGATTGGAACATGTAATTAATGTTGTAATTTGAAATTTTCAATCTATTTTGAGTGTGTTTTGTGATTGATTTTAAAAATACAAAGTATAGTTATGGCATCGGAGTAATAATAGGGTCAAAACTTAAATTTTGGCTAAAGAGAAGAGACATTTTGTGTTTTTTCTTACAGTTATTGAGGGTATATAGTTTCAATGTTTTTAAAAATTTGAATAGTACTCACGGTGTTTAAAATGGATATTTTCAAGATTCAATCGTGAAAAAGGAAAAGGTGGTTTTTTTTTTTAAGAATTTACCGAGGGTAACAATATTTTGAAGATCCTATTATAAAGGGGAAAAGTGGTATTTTATTATAAAAGAAATTTTAGGTACCATTGTTTATTAAAACAAGAATGTGATTTAAAATTTGATAGAATGCATTTGATTGACTTTATAGGGTGTCATGCAAAATCAGTTTTAACCAAAACTTTTGGTTCGTGTAAAGTTTTCATATGTTACCACAATCAGAAAAAATAAGTTACAATGTATAGCTCTTATATGTTACAGTTTTCGCTTCAAAAGTTTCAATTTTAACTATACTTTCTAAACACCTTATAAATATACATATATAAACTAAGCTGACGATCATATTGAAATTAATGCTCGGGTTTAGCAGATTGATACATGTATGAATCTAACATATATATTATAGTCTCGAGAAAATTACATGTCTTATAACATTTTAAAAGATGTATTTATTCACGTTATGTTAAAAAAAAAGTTACATAATATGTCACACTATTATGCACATTATCATACAAAGTATTATAATTGTGCTTTACTTGTTCAAAAAATAACATTTATGAAACTTTGGCTTCCAGTTTGGAGGTGGGAATGTCTCCGATTTGTCATCCAGGCCCAGCAACAATATTAATATTCAAAAACCAGCACAAAGGCAAAAATCAAAATCTGCAACATCAAAGAACGACGTCGTTCAGAAACTATAACCAAGTGCCGTCGCTTCAACGAGTACCGGTAGTAGTACAACTGCTGGTTCTAAAGAACGGCCATCCTATCATAGCAATATTGTTGGAATATTTTCTAACGACACACAAACACCTCCTAATCTAAGAACGGAGCAGCGTTCCTCTTCAACTACACCGGGGCGGGCTGCGTTGCCCTGCTGAGATCGGTACCGGAAGAGCCGACATTCGCCAAACCGATCATGACAAAATCGAGGCAGAATTCGTGCTCACCGAGCGTCACTAGGGGCCGGATCACGGCGGAGGCAACGAACAACAAGCAGGAGATCAATAGTAATAGTAGTAGTAGTAAGGGCAGTGTGGTTTTTGGAAGTAGAATGTTTGAGAAAGTCATCAACACTAGAAAATCTAGCAATTATAGTACTATGTCGACCACCAGTAGTACAAGTAATATTGTTGGTCATTGCCTCAAATTAGATCAAACGAAGCCCAACAACTCGAGGCCTAGTCAGAAATCCGCTTTCGGATTAGCAATTAGGAATAATAATAGTATGAATATTAACAATACTAAAACCGCCCGACAAAAAGCAAGGTCCAAATAGCTACAAAATTTTATGTATTTTTATAAGAATTAATGCGATGCAAATATATAGTATGATAGATTGTACGTGTGGACATGCAAAAACATACTCAAATTAATATTATATTAATGTCAACTCAAGATTTAATTAATCGAAGAGTAAGTTTAATCTGTGCTTTTTACAACATATCATATAGCGGACTAGGGCACGTGCACCTCTAAAATGTTTCCATGTTTCTCAAACTATTGCTTGAAATTATGGACAACGCACTATTTAATGATTGTTTTTTTGAAAACCAACATATTAAGGGGATAAAAAAAGTGGCAGGAACAAAAAACATGAAAAGCGCCATGTTTTTACAACGGTTTTCAATATTTCATAATTTTTTTAGAGGCTTTTATGATGTTTTTTTAGAAGAATCGTCATAGAATATTCATACTTTACACGACGGTTTTTTTAAAAAGTCATTATCTAAGATGAATTATTATTTTTTATTATCTTCCACGACGGTTAAAAAAAGTTGTGAAAGGTGCTCTTATAATCCCTCTTCTAGCTTGTGAAACAAAAGTAGAACGCGAACTAACAGCCTCAAAAACATAGCCCGAACCCCAAAAGCTGCCCTCATTGTCGTCGTTCATCTTCATCCCTTTCATTACATATTTGTAGTTTTTGAAATTATTGATTAAGTTTTTGGTTAGATTTATGAGCATGATTAGTTATATTGAAATTTATGGGTATGAGTAATTTACAAAATTTATGGATTTATGGTATGATTTATATAGGTAGACTACTTAGTATAAAATTTATGAAATGGTTAATAACTGATCAATCTCATATTTTGATCTATATCTAGGGAAATGGATAGGAATGGATATGGATAATAGATTGACTAAATGATATACAGGTGGTATGGAAGATTTTTTTTTTTTTTTTAACTAAAACTCATGCCAAAGGTGGTAAACTTCAGTGTTCTTGTGTTTACTGTGAAAATCATAGATCTCGTTCAATTGAAATTGTTAGAGGAGATTTATTTCGAAATGGGATTATTTATAGTTATTAAACATGACATTCTTTTTCAATCCAACTTTGAATGGTAAAGGAAAATAACCTATTAGTGAGGATAATATAGGTGATGATGACAATATAGTTGATATAATAAATGATTTGAAAGAACACTTTTTACATCATCCGGAGTTATTTGAGATAATGATAAATGATGTTGAGACACTCCTACATAAGGGGTGTACAAAATTCACGAAATTGTCCACTTTAGTTAGATCATGGAATTTAAAGGCGTTGAGGGTAGACAAATTCTAATTTCACAAATCTTTAAAATTTTTAAGAGAGCTTATATTAAAAAATAATAAAATACCAACTAGTATGTATGAGACTAAGAAGACTTTGAGCTTTTTGGGAATAGAGTATGGGAAAATACATGATTATAAAAATAATTGTGTCCTTTATATAAGAAAGAGCATGAAGACTTAAATAATTGCCCAGTTTGTAAAGAGTCAAGGTGGAATAAAGAAATAAACTATCTAGGGGTAAGAAAGGAGTGTCGACAATGGTGTTGTGGTAATCCACCAGTATTACGTTTGAGGTGTTTATTCGAAAACATGAACTAAGGGTACAAAAATAATATCTTTAAAAACTATAAGGTACTGTTTTGATATTTTACAAATAGCATGGTGCCTATGTAATGTTTCCTTAAAATACAGGGTGTCGAAATGATAAAAACCCTTTTTTGTTTTTAACTTTTAGAACAATAAAAAATTACTTCGATTTTATGTTCTCTATGCTTTTTTCCTCCCTGACCAAGCAACTTGGAGCTATTTTTTTCTCATCAGAAATTTCTTATCTTTTCTTTCCACCCACTTTTCACCTCTATCAAACATATTATTAGCAAAAAAAAAAAAAAAAAAAAAAAAGGAGAGAGAGAAAGAGACAAAAAGAGTTTTTTTAAGGTTATTGGTATTGTTGGTCTCCAAACAATTATTGAAATTGTGTCATTTTAGTTCTTTATTTTCTTGGGAGTTTATTTTTTTATACAATTTAAAACCCTTACACTATAATTGACTATGATTTAGAAATTTAATAAAGCTAATCAATCTTTTATGGCACAATAACTAAAAATTTTACAACAAGAGTTTTATTATATGCAAAATATTTTTTTTTGAAACAAAATGTTCTAAATTTTAAGATTTTTTTTTAACAATGATGAATAAATATTTTATATTTAATATAACTAACTTTCTAAATTTTTTAGTCATCATGCGAGAGTACATTATTACCTTTGTTAGGTTTCAAAAATTCATTGCTAGTTTCATGGTTAGGGACGAAAATTAAAAAAATTAAGGAATAAAAAGAAGCATGTTCGAACCAGACCAACCATTATGAGGGACTATTGTAGTGGGAGTAGTCGAATTAGCATCCGACCACTGTTTTTAGCCACTCAAACTCAAATAGCCAACAACAACTCCACCACAAAGACCACGTCTCCTACCATAATGATCAGCTTCTAGCTGACCATGTCTACTTGGCAAACTAGGTATGTGCCTTGGATGAAATCCATGGCATTATCTAGACAATGTGTTTGAGTTTTTGATTAGAAAACTTCCTTTTCTCAATCTTGATTCATGTAGAAAATCGAGGGTGTGTTTGGCAACTTCATTCCAACTATATAGTTGAAATTGCTGTAATGCAAAGTTCTCACATGTTACAATGTAAAGTTCTCATATGTTATAGTGTAAAGCAAAAGTATGCTATGGTGTAAAGCTCTCACATGCTATAGTAAAATCATTCCAATTGTTAGTTCTAATTGCATTGCCAAACACACTTCTAGAATTATGGCCTTGTTGGATTGGAGGGACTCAAATTCACTTTAGTTTCATAGAATTACTTAGCTTGGATACCATGTGATTAGGTGCCATATGAGCAGACCAAAAAAAAAACCCTTGTATAGCGTTTTAGATCTAGACCAAGCTAACGACTCAATTGGGCCAACACATCTTAAGGGGAAGAACCAATTGCCCAGGTGATATACAACTAGGCCATTGTGTAACATCATCTCTACCTTCAATAAGAGAATATCCCATATATGGGTGTCATTCAATTCTAGCGTACCGTACACTTGCATAACAGGATCACAAATCAAAAATTATCTAGACCCAAATCTAAGCTACGCATTAAGATGAGCGTTGGCGCCACCATTAAGGTAACAAACATCTATATATTTCTTACCCACACTCTACCTCTCCTCTTGTTCTTGCTTAGCATGTTGACTTAAGCATCAAAGTGCTCTTGGTAAATGCTGTTAAAAAGTGTAGAGCCTAATTAAATGCCCTTCGAATAATCACCTTACGTAGAGTGCTGGAGCGCCATAAAGTCGCGTTGGGGAGCAATGGAAGTGCCAACGTTTGGGCACCATTTAAGTAGGCTGCCACGCACACTAGTTGAAGCAAATCTAAAGCGAAGAACAAACACGTGTGGCAGTGCTAGGTCAAAGGCGCAGCCATGCACGTCGTGGCTGGTCAAGTGGAAGAGCCGTTTTTGAAATTTTTATTGTTTCTTCTTTCTTAGAAATCTATAAACAAGACATTGTAGGGCGTATTTTGTACAACTAATAAAATATAAAATAAGAGAGGCTAGTTAGAAAAATCTAAAGATAGTGTATGTAATTTTTCTCTTGTAAACTTTTTCATCAGTATGGTGAATTGCTATAGTGATTGAAAATAGACGTAGCTCACACATTGAGGGTGAACCATTATAAATTTTGTATGTGTTTTTATATATTTTTTGTTTCACATATTTTGTACTTTCAGTATAATTAAGGAGTCTAATTTACAACAACTGCTACACTATTGCCCCTTATTTAGAGGCCTTATCTTCTTTTGCAAACTAGAACAGGTAGAGCTAGGAAGAACATGGAGTTTGAGCACCATGCACAGTACATGGTGTTGAGTTGCTGCCAGGCATCAACATATAGGTACTGCTAAGTTGTTGTCTTTTGATCATCTCTAATATAAATTGTAATGCCATTATGTCTATATTATACTTGTTAAAAAAAAAAAGATGACATATTTAGGGGGTGTTTGGCAGTGGTGGGAACCACTCAGTTTTCACCACAAACTCAGTTATGAACAGTAAAAAGTTCTCACGTGCTACAGTAACAATAAAAAAAATTATTACAGTGCAAAACTCTCACATACTACAGTAAAAATGATTCCTACCACTCTTCCAAACACCTACTTAACATATTTCTATTTTGTGCTTTATACATATATATATATATATATATATATATATATAGTGTAGTTTTGAAAACTAAATTGCAAAATTAAAAAGTGTAAAAATACAAGGTTTTAATCATTAAGTGAAAGGTAAACAAGTCAACTAATGGTAATCGTTTCAAAATTGAATATGTTATAAAATTGATGCTAAGTGTAACATATGTCAAATCTAAAACAAAATACATCAGATAATTTTTTTTTTATTTAAATGTTAAAGCTTGACATACGCACGTTAATTCATCACTGCCTGGCCAGAAGTGCTTCGAGTGGCCGGTTGTTTTGGGGTAGAAGAAGGTTTTACTTGCTATCATTGAAAAACATAATAAAGGATTTAGGATTGCCGGGGTAAATAAATAGCATGTGATGTAGGAAGATTATCACTATAATAGCAGTTATTGCATTTTAACTTTATTTTATTATTTATCGTTATTTATCTAATTAGTCGTTTATTGTAATAAGTGTTTATTATCGTTTTATTAGAGAGTTATAAACGTCCTCATAAGTTAATTATAATGGATATACTAGAATAATGAGTATTAAATATATAGTTTAAATGTTTTCTCCTTTGAGAGGCTTTTTTAGGTGAGATTTCATATCCTTCGTCCAAGTTAGACCGGTAAAATCTTTATTTTTCAATTCTACCGGGTCAGTATGACTATGTAATAGAGTTAAAGGCTATTTGGGGTCCTGATATTAATTATATTTCATCCTGTAATTTACTAGTTATTTTTCATCTGATATTTTTCCATGTCACATGAGTGTGGATATGTCTCCATGTAATGAGATCATCTAGCAATTTTTCCTTTTGTATAAAAGGCTGTACAGTACAATTCAAGAGATGTAAATATTCAATATTCCCAAAGCCCTGGAGTGTCATATCCTTTCTCAATGATATGAATTAAGAAAGTGAATGACATTCATGGAAATAAAAAGAAAAACTCTAATCATAGGACTTTTGGGATTCCACTGCTTTCCAAAAAAAAAAAAAAAAATCACACGTGTGTAGCATCTCATTCATTAATTAGACAATGCAAGCTTAGTGCCATGAAGAAACGGCCAAACGGGTGTCGTTATTGTGAGACAAAGTATGATGCAGTCAAAGTACAACGATTATTCCATGTGGAATAAACTATTATATAATATTTCTGGACAAAGCAATTTTGGACAATTTAAGAAAAACAAAAGCCACATAAAATATAGTATTACAAAGTATTTGCTTGCCAATTGACATCCAGTGGTTAATTAATACAGACAAAAGGCCAACCTCAAAAGAGAATCTCACCTCAAATTAACAAATTGACCCAGTCATGAGTCATCACATATCAAGTGTCATTGTAGTTATCTGAACTTTATTTAGTTGTTATTTTATTTTATTTACCAACAGCTGGTAAATTTGTCTGATCCTACAACACTCGTTAACATACAGTGTTCTCCATCATGGAGCAACATGATTTCTACTCATAACTTTACAGGGTGGAAGAAGGTAAATTTTGTCCCAAATTTAAAAAAAAAAGGGGAATTTTACAGTCAAGTGGGAAAAGAAAAAGCTATCTTAATTTCTCAGAATTTTTATAATCTAACAATTTTTAGTAACTTGTTTGTAAGTATTTTTATATACTGTATAATAACATTCTTTTAGAACAAACTCAAAATTCAAAATTCTTTTGATAAGGACCTTACACAACTTTTATCCTTTTGATAAGGTACTAAATCTTATACAATGCTTAGCTGATAGAACGGTTAAAAACTCTATTTTATCATTTGGGTCTTTTTTTTTTTTTTTCACACCCAACCATAAAATTATGCTTGGCATAGGTTTTATAACTATATTATTCTAACTTTGGAGAAGGAAAGTAACCTCAAAAAAAAAAAAAAAAAGGTTGACAGTTTGTGGGAAAATAAAAGGACGAGGAGTAGTTATATTTTTTCGGCCATTAGATCCGTAAAGAAATTGACTATTTTGTATTTTTTTTTAATGTTATAGAAAGACACTGAAAAAATATAACATTTTTCTTTAAATTTATAGGGTTAAAATCTTATTATTTATAAAATAATAAAAAAATTATACTAAATAGCACAATTTTAATTTTGCATAGTTTTAATTTTTAATGTAAATAAACAACACATTTTTAAAAATATTTAAATACATAATATTTTTAAAATTACGCATTCTTTTAAAACACTTAATTTCAAATTTTATCTCTTCTTTTTTATTCTTTTTCTTCTTCTCTTTTTTTTGTTTTTGTTTTTTAGTATCTTTTATGTCATTTGATACCAAAATAAACTTTGTTTTAATTTAAATAGCCTATGTATTAAATATTCTTATATTTTAGTCTATTTAATCTATTACCAATAAAAAATGTCTAATTTTCTTCCTTCAGTTTAATGTTTTTTGAGCAGTAGGTGTTAAAATTTAACCCGTGATTTATCAAGAGACACACGTTGTTGTTGTTAGAATTATTTGAAAGCCGAGTAGAATTTATTATCACGGAAGAAACGAGTATTGTTAAGTGGTCAACGTTGCTCGTTCAAGACCATCTAGTACACGTGGATCATTCTGTTCTTTCACACCATCCCAGACGCGTGGGCCTGTTCAAGAATGCGATGATTTGCTCTGGCAAGCGACGACGTTTCTTGGGATGCTGCGAGTAAAACATGATCATAAAAAGGCTCCTTTTTTTTTTCTCTCAAACATGTCGGGAATCGGAGAGAGAGAGAGGAGAGAGACAGACAACCTCAGGCTATTATTGATTTTCCCTCCAATTCCAAACTTACAATTTCACCGGGAAGCGCAGAGTCTCAGTTCAGTAATAGACCAAAAGCATTTCTGTCGTTTCTCTTTCCTCTGGGGAAAACCTGTACGGAAAAGGGAGTTCGTTATCTGTGTGTGAAGGCTCAAAGTTGAACCTTTCCTTTGTAAAAATGTTTTGATCCTAAAGTAAAAGCCTTTTTCTGTTTCTTTTCTCATTTGGGTTCGTCTTTGATTTTTATGGCTATATTGTTTTGATCCTAAAGTAATAACCTCTTTTTTGGTCATATTTTTGAGGTAAAAATTTTTGTGTGTTTAAGGTTTTTGAGCATTTGGGTGGATTTCTGGTTCTGGGTCTTCATTTTTTATGGTTAATGCTTAGCAATGGCGAAAGGGCCAAAAGTTCGGTTAGTTCGTTGCCCTAAGTGCGATAATCTATTACCAGAGCTTCCAGAGTATTCTGTTTATCGGTGTGGCGGTTGTGGTGCAATTCTTCGAGGTACGTTCATATCTTTTCTTTTTCTTCTTATTTTTTTGGTTTATTATTTTATTTGTTCCCCATTTGTATGTTTGCTAAAATGTCATAAGAAAATTGCAAAGAAACCAAAAGGGAATTTTGCAGGTTTGCACTGCTTTGTTAATCCAAACTCCTGTTTTGTTTTTCTCCTTGTACTCATTGGGTTTGCAATTTGTGAGCAAATCAAGGACCTTTATAGTGATTTTGGGAATTTTTCTTTTTCTTTTGCCTTTTTCCATAATTACAGCAAAAAAGAGGCACCCAGAGAATGATGTGTTTTCTGAAAAGTCAGATGTGGAAAAGGGTGATGGGGGTTCTGACAAATTGGTAGAGAAAGGGAGTGATAATTCAAAAATTGCTTCCAAGGGTGAAATGGAAAAGAGTGGGATTGAACATGTTAGGAGACAAGAGAGTGTCTTTGTGGACAAAGGGGCTAATTTCATTCATGGTGGTTTGCAGGGAACTGAAAAGGAAGAGGTTTTGGATGTTAAAGATACAAGTCATGTTAGTGAAGAGTTTCAAGATTTAAGACTTGAGCAAAGTGTTGAAGAGAGAGAATATAGATCTGTTGATAAGTATACCCGTTTTTTGGAACACCAGATGGATCCCTGGACTCGTGGAGCCGGTCAACATATGGACATGAACAGATCTGAGTCCGTGAATTCAAGTACTGAAGAAATTTCAACCCAACTAAATAGGTTTATAGGGTCCTTGAGATCGAGGGCTGTGGGTTGGTCGGGTGTAGGAAGAGGTAGTAGGTTTGAGGGATTATATGGGAACAACACCTCAGTTTCTGGGCATGAGAGAGCACCAACTTTGGCTTTTCCTGATGAGGGGCCTTCAAACTACGAGCCGTATTTTTTTCATGGCCATGAAAGGCGGATGATTGGGGGTGATCATGTCAAAGTGCCCGATGGAGTAAAGAGTTTGGAGCAGGAACGTGCCGAGATTCTTAGGAAGTTGGATGAGTTGAAGGAGCAACTTAGCAGGTCTTATCATGTGGCAGATAAACCAAAAGAAACAGAACCTACGGATAGGACTTTGCCTTATCCTTATCGTAACCAGGTTCCCTATAATGTTCCAATGCAGCCACAAGCCTTGGAGAAGCACGTCCCTAGGCCCCGTCATTACAATTATAGCTACGAACCAGTTCCTTGTGTGAATCGCCATCACGTTGATAGGCAAAGCTATTATCCTCCTAGAAAACATATGCTGAATCAGATTCCAGAATATGATGATCCTTTTCAGCCACAAATGACAAGAAAGCCTCACCCTTCACCGCCCCATATATACCCACATGTATCGCCTCATGAACACTATTCAGGACAGTACAGGAACTTCGATTTAGAGTCTGTTGCATCGTATCCACATGAAACCTTTTGCCATGCTCCTACATGTGCTTGCTTGAGCCGCTATAACCAGAACTTGCATGTTCCTCCCCAAGTCCCACCCGCTAAAGCTCCAGTCAATCCAAACTTTTACCATCATGATGATCCTCTTGAGTTTGGGCCACAAAGTTGCCCTCCGCCAGAATCACTTGAGCCGCATCTGCGTACAAGATGGAGCGGTGAGCTTGATTCAGAAAATGATGGTTATGTTCATCCAAGAAGAATGGTCGCAACTCGTAAGATTGGACGGATTTACCATCCCATTGCAGGCGGTGCCCCATTCATTACTTGTCACAAATGTTTTGAGTTACTGAAACTGCCTAGAAAGCTTGGAATAACGGGTAATAATCAGCGAAGACTGCGATGTGGTGCCTGTTCAGCTGTGATGTTTCTAGAAATGGAGAATAAGAAGCTTATCGTGTCTGAGCCTACGGAACTCAAACATTTGCCTGCTGAGGGTGACGAAAGTTCTCCAGAGGTGTTAAACGACAGCCTTGTATGTTCCGGTTCTCTGAATGCCAATGGCACCAGCTCCTGTTTGGAAGATTTTAAAAAGTCTAGTTACAACTTCCAGTCGCCACCAGTAGAAGATGAGAGGTTGAACTTGGATGAGTCTGAGAAGAGGCGGGGCCATACTTCGTCACCTTCCATTTCTTCCAGGCACGACGAGAGTTTTGATTGTGTGATTCCTCGAGAAGAAGTTTCTGTATGTGCTGAGCCGCCTTTAAAAAATGTTTCACCTCCAAGACCTCCACGTTCACCTGTCTGGCAGGAGTCTGATAGTCCTAAACATGCCATAAGCAGATATGAGCTGGGAAACAAGAGTAAACAAATGGAGCATGACAGTGAGGTCTTTAGTAGGAGCTCGCGAGAAAATTCGGTGAAAGATGCAGCAGATGCCACTGAGTTGGATGTTTCTTTTGAGGAATACCGAAATAACAGTATGTCTCAAGACTCTGCAGAAATAAGCAAAGAAGAAGATCGGCACAAGTTCAGCAAAGGTAGTGATTCCTTCGTCGTGGGCTTCATCAAGAAAAATTTTCGAGATTTCTCGAGATCTAATTATGGCGGGGAGGGTGAAAGGCCTAAGGTTTTTGTTAATGGACAACCTATACTAGATCGCGTGGTAAAAAGGGCAGAGAAGTTGGCTGGCCGAATTCATCCTGGAGATTATTGGTAAGTCTACATACTAAAATCAGGTGTTTGAATGCAATATTTCGGAACATGCATGCTATGGATTTCTACAAAAAAAAATCACGAACATCAGCTCATTATTAGGCTCGACAAACATGAGATAAGCAAGGAAAAAGTTATTATTGCATTCCTTTATTTTCTTTATATAAAAAACCAAATATACGTTTAATGTAGATTCTTCTCGATGTTATAAATTATACAAGAAAGCTACTTTTCTTTGGATTAAAACATTTGTGCTTTTTCTTAACCAGGTATGACTTTAGAGCTGGCTTCTGGGGCGTCATGGGCCAACCTTGCCTCGGCATAATTCCCGTGAGTTAAACTGATTTTTGGCTTTTTGATCTCTGTCAGTGATCCTTACTGTTGAATATATGAACAAAGCATTTTCTTTTTTTCTTACCTTCAGCCATTTATTGAAGAATTCAATTATCCAATGCCAACAAATTGTGGTGCTGGAAACACTGGCATCTATGTAAACGGGAGAGAGCTCAATCAGAGAGATTTAGACCTACTGGTAGAAAGGGGACTGCCAACTACAAGAGACAAGTTTTACATTATCGAGATTTCGGGGAAAGTCATGGATGAGGACACTGGCGAGGAGCTCAAAAACCTTGGAAAACTTGCTCCAACGTAAGTCCTACTCGCTGCTTTTAGTTAACTACTGATTTAACACGTGTTAAATTTGGTTTGTGGTTTCCATGCTGATAATCGTTTGACACTTTGCTGAGCAGAGTTGAGAGGGCAAAGCGTGGATTTGGAATGAAAGTACCGAAAAAAGCTCGTGATTAGAAGCTAGCTCAGTGGCTTTCATAGCCTTCGTTGATTGCAGGTTCTTCAGTTTTTCTTCTTTGTAGAGCAGAGACAAAATTCTTGGAGTTATTATATTTGTTTGTTGCAAGATAAATTCTTGCCAAAGTATTGGTATAGATTGTTATGTAGATTGAGACAGACGAGACTGTGCATTTTGCTATGCTTACATGGCTTTGGTTCTGAGTAGATCCAAACTTAAAATCCTTTCCAATATGTACTTTGTTATTCTTCAGGCTTTTACGGATTGGATTTTTTTCTGTAAAGTGTGAGAGTAAATGCCTCAGCATTGGAATTCCTTATAGCAGAGAACAACACAACACACACACACACACACAAAATCCGTAGTAAGCAAGAAATCAAACATTTATTTTATTTTTTAGCTAGAAGAGGATGAAATCAAACAATTTCTTATGTCTACAACCTGGTGGTCTTGTGATGGTTTGGACAATATCTGTAGCAGTGTCTTGCTCTTGTGTAGCTGTTCAATGCAAACACTGCATAGCTATTTTTTTTCCTTCCAAAAGTAGTACAAGACAATTTTTGTCCTTCCCAAAAGTTGTGTAGCTATTTTTACCCACCTGGCCACAAACCATAACTTGTTATTTTTGAACAGTAAAAAGAATGCAATATTTGTGGTAACTAGTTGACCAATGACCCTCTCTCTGGTTCTCTCTCTCTCCAATACAATGTTAAAGGGTCTATTTCAGAAGAAAGTGACAAGGACTAATTTGTCAAATTCCGTGTTTCAAGTATTACCACGTAGCTAGGGCCGGCAATACGGGTTGCGACACGACGACACGACACGAATCCGACACGATTTTTCGCGGGTTAGTGTCGGAAAATTTGACTACGAGTCATTTTAGTGTCGACCCGAAACTGACCCGTCAAAAAACAGGTCGTGTTCGGGTCAACCCGTCTGACACGAAAATGACTCATTTCTGACCCGTATTTAATTAATTAAATTTTAAAAAATTAATATTATTTCATATATATAATATAAGCCCTTAAAAGATCAAACCATGTTTCTCTTATCACTCATCTTCTTATTAAAGTGGTATAAAAATTTTTTAATTTTATTTTTTTTAATATTATATATATTAATGTAGGCGGGTCACAGCCGGGTTACGGGTCAACATCGGGTTACGGGTCAAAAATGGGTCGCGGGTCGTATTTTTTGACACTGTGCATAAAAAAACGGGTTGACACGGGTCGGGTT
>CAMOHE010053431.1:51243-67620 GCA_946598075.1 Artocarpus hirsutus
AACGGGTTGACACGGGTCGGGTTAGTGTCAACCCGTATCAAAACGGGTTGGGTTCGGGTTGAGAAATCTCAACCCGTTCGGGTCACGGGTCGGGTTAGTGTCGACCTATTTTTGTAAAAATTAACTCCAACCCGACACGAACCCGACCCGTCAATCCGTTTTGTCACCCCTACACGTAGCCCATACATGAGATTGATAGATAGGTTGCAACACTCAAATGGGGCCTCTGTTGGTAAGAATACTATAGTACTTGATGATTAAATGACACCCATTTGTTTAAATATTTGGTTGGTATACAGATTTAAGAACTATTAACAGCAACATTCCTCTCTCTTTCGGCGACAGACCTAAGCCTTGAGCAATGATAATAATTTGTCAAAATCTCAGTAGCTAACACGTGAATCTTCGGCTTTTTTTTTTTTTTTTTTTTTTTAATTTTTTTAATTTTTTAATTGTTTGTTATTTTATTCATCACGTTTCTTAAACTCAAATAAAATATCTATATTCGTGAGAAAAAACACTTTTAATAAATAAAACCATTTGCAAAGACGTTTCCTGTAACAAGAAAGATTCCCCAATTAGTCATTTTTTATGTCTATTTAAAAAATTATATATCAGGCTTTAGCCAAAAAAAAAAAAAAAATTACTGGCTACTTTCCCATCCTTATAAATACATTGTTTAGGCAAATAACAAAGCGATCAATTATCAAATCACCAAAAAGTTTTCACCAAAACTGAGTTCTAAAATCCCAACCTTCTTTAATACTCATGAATTTTGTCAATAATAAAATGTACATCTGACACCCACCTATAAATAATCATCAATTTTTCCTTTAAAAAATAAATCAATTTAAAAAGTGGTTAATCATATTCACACGAAAAAGTAGTTGTTAATTATTGAAAAAAGAAGAAAAATTTGGACTTAGTTACATGTAATATTCACTCACTATTTTAGACTGGATTAAGTTTCGGTCCGTATTAGCTAAAAATTTAATACTGTGTGTTTGATAATCCTAGTTTAAACTATTTTAGTATAAATTATAGAGTTATACAGTGTAGTTTTTTTTTTTGCTTTTAGACGATAATATATAAGAGATTTACTTTAAGTTTAAACTATTAATTTGAACTAAATTTGTAATTTTTTATTTTTTATTTAGTATAAACATGTAATTTTTAATCAAATTGATAGTTACTAATAACAATAATAGAGTTAATAACAGTCATTTGTTCCTAAATTTACGGAAAAGAAATTATCGGGACCTCTATGTTCATCGAGACAGTCTTGGCCTTGTAATGTCGGTCACCTTGATCTAGTCTAACATTTTCTATTACCTTTTCTGTGCCAGCAAAGAACAAATAAACACAAGAAAAGAAAGAAAAAAAAAATGTTTTTTATCCATCATTCTTATCTATTTTGGCGATTCTTTGATTTTGGACGTTTTGGTTCAAAATCCAGATTTCAGTAACAAGCCTTAAACAAGCACAAGACAGACAGAGCTTGGTAGAGAGAGAGAGAGAGAGAAGGGAGAGAGAGAGAGATGAAGTTACAGAACTGGAAGCCATGGTTTCCTTACAAGCAAAATCACCGGCTTGTGAAGTTGGCTGTGGGTTTTTTGTTAATGGGTCTTGCTTTTCGTCTTCTTTTCATTCGCTCCACAGACATTTCTCCAGAAATTGAAACCCCTTTTCCTCAAGAAACTCATCTTCCCCACAAAGCCGTCGTCGCTGATTCAGAACCACCGCCTTCTCTTCAACATGAAGAACGAATGCAGCAAACTGGTAATCTTTTTTATTATACTTCGAAAAATGTGGTTACATAGTGGATTAAATCATTTAATTAAGTGGGGAATGAGATCTAGAGTTGCCATCAATTGTTAATGATGATAATGGGATTTGTTTGTAATGCTTTGGAATTTTTTTTTAAATGAAATTATGTTAATTTTTTAATGGGTTCTATGTTTATTGATTAGGACAAGGTGAAGAAAATGAAGAACAAGTACCTCAAAACACAGGTAGTTCTACTTCAAAAGTGTGGCTAATCAAGTTTATGAATCTAGTGTGGATTGAGATCTAATTGTCATGTTTTGGTTTTTGCGTCAAATGGGATTTTTTCTTTTAAAAAAATGATTTAGACTGGGTTGGTAAAGTTTTACATTAAATTATGTTAGTTTTTAATGGGTGCTTTGTTGCTTAGGACCACTGGCTTCTGTAGAAAATCAAGAAAATGAAGAACAAATACCTCAAAGCACAGGTAATTCTACTTCATAAGTGTGGCTAATCCAGATATGAGTAGATTGAGATCTAATTGTCATTTTTTTTGTTGCATAATGAAATAGAAAACTTTAAAGGGGCCTTTTGTTTTCTTGAATAATTTGAACTACTATGATAAAGTTCTCCCTTGGAAATCATTTTGTTAAACTTTGGTGCAGGAAAGTGTGATCTTTTTACTGGGGATTGGGTTCCAAACTCGTCAGGTCCTATTTACACAAACAAGAGCTGTCCCTTTATTGAAGGACATCAGAATTGCATGAGAAATGGTAGGCCTGATACAGGGTATTTGTATTGGAGGTGGAAACCATGGGATTGTGACTTGCCGAATTTTGATCCGGTGAGATTCCTTGAGATGATGAGGAACAAGGCCTGGGCGTTGATTGGTGATTCGATATCTCGCAACCATGTCCAGTCATTACTTTGCATGCTATCAAGGGTATGTTTTTCTGAATTGCTTACTAAGTGTCATCCTGGATCTTTGGATGATTGATTGAATGGAAACTAAGCTAGTCCTTTTATCTGTTTGTTATCTTCTTTCTGATTGTTACGAAAATAGTCTGATAGAAACAAAGAACAAGAACACATATAGACTTACGTGGAAATCCAAGACGAGAAAAATCACGGACAAAGGAGAAAAAAATCACTATTCGAAAAAGATTACAAAGCAAAGGCGATAATACCAACCTTGATGCAATACGTCATAGATATATATATATATATATATATATGGGCATAAACAAAACCCTAATATATAATATAATCTTATGGGTCCAAAACATAAACTAAACGGCTCAAAACACAAAAGTTTGTTCCGCTCTTTCACCACAATTGTCGCATCGCAAGCTTTTCGGATCGGACCAAATTGAATTCGGGTCATCATACTCTAACACTGATATTTGTAATATTTGTTTGCTTTGTCTACCAGAGCTACTTATATGAGTTTAGTATATTGAAATGATTAGATTGGAAAAAGTATATCTACCATATAACCTTTCTAAGTTGGAATTCGAGTTGTGCTTTTTTGCCTTAATGCTGAGATAGTTTGGTCGGTGAAAAACTTGATGAAGACCCCCAACCTTCCATTTTCATGTTGCTAAGGCTGAATTTGTTTGAGAACTTATCTGCATTTTGGTTCTGTATTTCTTGCACTGGTAATCTGTTCATCAATAGTTTGTGTAGCCTGCTTGTGTTCTAGAGGTGTTTTAATATCTATATGATTCTCCATTGTTGTTCTTAACCAGACTATCTTCATTCACATGAGGAAGCGTTTTGGTGTTGAGGGTTACTTCTTGTTATGATGAATATTGTGTTTGAGAAGGTTTTTCTTTTTCTTTTATTTTTTAGGAACTAAATTTTACCTTTTATCCTTTGTGATCTTTCATCCAATAGTCAATTCTTGG
The DNA here is from genome assembly GCA_946598075.1 of Artocarpus hirsutus. Taxonomy (NCBI): domain Eukaryota; kingdom Viridiplantae; phylum Streptophyta; class Magnoliopsida; order Rosales; family Moraceae; genus Artocarpus; species Artocarpus hirsutus. Next base: position 54,915 of record CAMOHE010053431.1, read on the forward strand.
GACCTGCCTTTAATCTTACTTGAATATGGTTTCACAAATGTTTGAAAGGCACTGTTTCGTTGATGGTAAATGTTCCTTTGCATTGCTGATTTCTCATGATTCTACACATAGCCTGTAGAGCTCAGATACAAAAATTTCATGGGCTAGAATTGTCAATGGGAAAAAGCTAAGGGACATTGAAATTTCATTTTTGTTTTCAAGCGTCTGGTTCGTTTTCTGAGCTTGTGCTGTTTAATTTTGTAGCCTTGTTCTCTTATGAGAATGACAAGTGATTTTCTTAATACAATGTTGCTTGTGCATTATGGTAGACGGTTCTTGTTGGCCAACATGATGTGCGAGATGTTATCTGTCCAAAATTCTGATCTTTTTCTGAAATAGATTTTCATACTATATGTGTGTCCTTCAGGTGGAACGACCCATTGAAGTGTACCATGACAAGGAATATAAGTCCAGAAGATGGCACTTTCGCACATACAATTTGACTGTCTCAGTCATTTGGTCCCCTTTTCTTGTAAGAGCTGCCATCTTCGAAGACTATAACGGTGTTTCGACATCTGAAGTGGAGCTTCATCTTGACAAACTTGACGGAAAATGGACAGATCTTTACCAGAACTTGGACTACATGATAATCTCAACTGGGAAATGGTTTCTCAAATCTTCAATCTACTACGAGAACAACGAAGCGGTGGGCTGCCATTACTGTCCTAAAAGAAACCTTGAGGAGTTGGGTTTCGATTATGCTTATCGCAAAGCACTGAGATTTGTTATGAACTACATAGCAACATCTGGTCACAAAGGCTCGATTCTCTTTAGAACGTCCACGCCAGATCATTTTGAGAATGGGGAGTGGTCAAATGGCGGGACTTGCAAGAGGACATCTCCAGCTAAAGAAGGCGAGTTTCAACTGAAGGACATACACAGGATTCTGCGTGATATCGAGTTAGAGGAATTCAAGAATGTGACAGAAAAGGCTTCTGCTAATGGGGTGAACCTGAAACTCCTCGATGTAAACCCGCTTTCGTTATTGAGGCCTGATGGGCATCCGGGTCCCTACAGAGAGTATCATCCATTTGCTCGTGACAAAAATGCAAAGGTGCAGAATGATTGTCTTCATTGGTGCTTACCGGGGCCGATAGACTCTTGGAATGATTTGATAATGGAGATGCTGGTAAATGGCTAAGAAAATCGCCAGGTTCATATGCCTCGAGAACTGTCTTCGCCGTCTAGAGTGAAAATTGCATATTGGGATTCTTGTAAAGGGTTACTCTTGCCAAGATTTTGACAAATGACAAATCCCCACCGCGTATGTACCATAATTTTTCACTCTTATTTGCCAGTTCCTTTCACAAGGGAAGCTCCAAAGTATGAAGTGGCGTGTCTTTGATTTCATCATCTCATAATGTAAGAGAGAAAATAGAAGATTACAACTAGCTCATACGATGTTGATTAAAATCACATCCATCGTCGTTTGAAATTTAAATTTGTAGACTTTGATTTTTGGAATTTATAAAAGTGAGCCGTGGAAACCTCGATTTTCCATTTTCTTAGATGGCCATGTTGGCTTGTAAGGGACCTATAATATTCAAAACTATGTGCAAGGTATCTCTTATGACTATTGGAGTCATTTCGCTTTTTGTCATCTGCCCCTCACTATTTATTTATTTATTTTTGAGAAAATTTGCCCCCTCACTATTAAGAATATAATTCACTTTAGTTTTTCCCGTTTATTTTTTACATTTAAAATGAACCAAACTAAGTTGCATGATTTTGCCGCATATTTTCTCCAGTGTGCGAGAAAATAACTCTTTTTTTTTCAGTTAGAAATTTGAACTCCCTGCTTTTTTGCACCTTCCTTCTGGCCAACTTTGTAAATTATTTGCATACTTTTTATGGAAAGATTTTCTTTCCCCATTCCTCTAAAAAAAAAGATTTTCTTTCCCCTCAAGAAAAATAACTTTAATAGAACAAATTAGGAGCGTGTTTGGCAACACAACTAAAAGTTAAAACGATTTTATTGTAACATATGAAAGCTTTACATTGTAGCCTACTTTTATTTTATTAGGGTGTTTGGTAAAAGTAGTCTAAACTACTTTCTCAGTTACAAATATTGTAAAGATCTCACATGCTACAGTAATAATAAAAAATAAAAAAATCGCTATAGTGTAAAGCTCTCACATGTTACAGTAAATAGTTTTGACCATCCTATCAAACACCCTATACATTGTAGAATGTGAAAGCTTTTCATTTTACAAGTTACAACTATACTTAGAATAGGATTGCCAAACGCACTCTATAAGGAAAACTTTTTTTTTTTGGTTGGTTCAAAAGGAAAATTTTTTTTTGGGGATAAAAGATAACAATGTTAATAATTCTCAGAAAGAAGAGGATGAAAGAAACTAGGGTTATTAACAACAAAAGTTAATTACATAATTGTACCTCCTAGTTTTAACTATTTCTTTATTTCTCCCTCTGTTCTTAGAAACTATAAACGTATCTTTGAAATTTTAAAAACTTATTTTAATTTCATCACAAGAAGATAAAAAATTAGATAAAATAATATGACTACCTTTAAATTGATAAATATTTCATATATTAAAAACATAAAAAAATCCTAAAACAAAACATCAATCTCAAAAAAAAAAAAAATCTTAAGTTTTATTACTTTTTAAATTTTAAAATATATATTTTAAATTTTTTCTTAAGATGAAACATATATTTCATAAATAAATTAGGTTTAGTCAAGGGTATTTTTATCTTATATATGTTTTTAAAGTTAAAAAAGTCTCCAAGAGATAAAATTGAAACAAGTTTTTCAAATTCAAAAGATACCTTTGTAGTTTCTAAAAACAGAATGACAAATTGAAAAATAATGAAAACTATGAGGTATAATAATACAATTAACCTTTAACAACAATAGCCTCTAAACTTAAGAGTCTTTCCCAATCTGTTCCCTAAACTTTGAAAATCACTACTTTACCCCCTAAACTTTTAAAACTCTACACTTTACCTGAACTTTAAAAATCACCATTTTGTCTTTTGAACTTTCAATGCTCCTTACTTGCCCCTCAACTTTTGATTTTCTGTTCAAATAGACGATATTAAGCTTACATGATTCGCACATATGTTACCTGTAAAAGCAACAACAAGATTTTATCACTCTCAAATGAGCTTAATTTTATTTGTTTGAACTATAAAAACGAGTTTAGAGGGACAAGTGAAAAACTTTGAAAGTTCAAAGGCAAAAGTGATAATATTAAAATTCAGGGGCAAAACAAGGAGTTTTGAAGGTTCAAAAAATAAAGAGGTGATTTTTATAATTCAAAGGACAAAATAGGATAGATTCTAAATTTCAAGGGCCATTGGTATTAATAACCTAAGAAAATATAATCATAGAGATTAATAGGGTGCTTGGCAAGCATGGTTAAAACCAACTTTTTAGTTCAAAAACACTATAACAACTTTTTTTGCTTTTTATGGTAGCATGTAAAAGCTTTACACTATTTTGTAACAAAAAATTTGGCTTTAACCATGTTTGTCAGACACCCTATGAAATAGTCTATTGGCTAAATCTACTAATAATATAAATTAGGATTAATCTACTAATAACCATGCTTGCCTTTACAAAGCTTTGCCCAACAAACTTCAAAATGTAAAATCCATTTTCCATGAAATAGTCTATTGGCTAAATTTACTAATAATGTAAATTAGGATTAATCTACTAATAACCATGCTTCTCTTGAAGCATGAACTGTTAACAAAAGTAACCCTTCTGTTAGAATTTTAACGGCTAATTGATGAATAGTTTAAAATATTTAGTAATCCTAGTAATACAAAAAATAAAAAATTATTATTATAATAAAAATAGTATTTATTGATGATTAAAAACAAAAAATCAATTAAAAACATACTAATATCTAGATCTTTCTTCTTTCAATATATCAAAATTTTCTTTAAAATTTTATTTTTTTCATATTTTTAAAAAATATTTTGAAATTTTAAAAAGTATAGATACCAATAAAATCTTCTAAAATATGAGAAATTTTATTAATACTATTAGAGTTTTTTCCTTTTTGAAGTTTTTTTGTTATATTGAATATATTTATGTTATATTCCTTTTCATTTTACTGGTATATATAATTTTTAAAATTTCCAAATACTTTTTAGGTGTGAAAAAGAAATAAAATTTTGGTATATCAAAAAAGAACAATTCCAATGGTTTAATGTTTTTAATCGATTTTTTTGTTTTTAATCATTAATAAAGACTATTTTATTATAGTTTAAAATTTTATGGTTATTTTTATAACCAGAATTATCAAAATAGCCTACTTTATAATCATTTGACAGTTTTATATTAAAATTCTGATAGATCAACCATTTTTGTTTACAGTTTATACTTAAGGGGAATGGATGTTATATTTAATAGTTTAAAGGATAAAGTGTTATAAAGGCTATAATTTAAGGAGAATTTTAATAACAATAAAAGAGCTATTGAAGAATAAGCAATAAAAGAGAGGAAATTCCAAAAAAAAAATCCTCTAAATAAAAGAGTTATAACAGAAATCCTAAAAAAAAAAAAAAAAATCAATCAAATGAGTTTAATTATGTCTATTTAAATAGAAAATTAAAAGTTCAAGAGGTAAAGTGAGGAACTTTAAAAATTCAAGAGACAAAGTAATGATTTTTGAAGTTTAGGGGTCAAAATGAAGAGCTTTAAAAGTTTAGAGAATAAAATGACGATTTTTAAAATTCAAAGCATAAAATAGGGGAGACTTTAAAGCTAGGCAATTGGTGTTAATAACGTACGAAAATATAATCATAAAGATTAATTGAAATAGCCCATTGAATAAATATAACAATAATAATTAAATTATTAATAACAATAAAAGAGCCATTGAAGAATAAGCAATAAAAGGGAGTTAGGGCTTGTTTTGGAGGGCTTTTTAAAAGCTGTTTTTAGCTTTTTAAGTCTAAAAGTTGTTTCTAGAAGTGTTTAGATGAACTTTTATAGGATCTTTTGCTCTCTAGAAGTGCTTCCTGTCAAAGCCATAAAATCTAACTTTTGAAAAAAACGCTTATAAAATAAATTTAAAATTTGTACCAAAGTTCAATAATACATTATAAGCTTAAATATAACATTTTTGTAACTTTTAAAAATAATTGAAACCAGTGTGACCCATTAAAGCTCTTTTAAAATATGGTTCAAACACTTACTGAAAAAGTTGTAGCTTTTGTTTATCTTTTTCTACTGACAAAAAGCACAAACAAAGACTGTGCTAAACGAACCCTTAATTACCCTTCTAAAAAATAAAAGAGCGTTAATTAATTCCTAAAAAAATCACTCAAAAAAATAATAAAATAGAGTTTTTTTCTTATAGATAAAATAGAGTCAATCGCACCAAAAATTAAAACCTTTCTTATAAGAGACCAAAAATTAACACCTTTTAACAAACAACAAAAGAGAATTAATTAATCTCTAAAAAAAAGAGAATTAATTAATGATAGCCCCAAAAATAAACGCACCGGGCTCTCATATGGTGGGAAAATTTCTACGAACGGTCAAATTAAAGCCAAAAGACCGCCCAGCGCCTGGATCTCAAACAACTCTCCATTCCCCCCAAAAAAAAAAACTTTTGAATTTGAAAAATCCGACCGTTGTGTTTTTTCTCTGTATAAAATCCCCTTCTCTCTCATTCACCAACCCACCCCAATCCCCCATCTTCTACAGTCCAAATCCCTCCCTTTCTCTCTCCTCTCTCTCTCTCGCTCTAGCGATGGCCGACACTACAGTTGCCGAACCAGTAGCCCTTCCAAAGAAGCCAAGGAACAGCCGGAAAGCCCTGAAAGAGAAGAACAACGCCTCCGTTGCCGCCTCAAACGACTTGCCGCCCACCTCGGCGTCTCCGATCCCTCCTCCGCCGATGTCCAAGGACGATCCGGCGAAGGAGAACCACGAGAGTCTGTCTAAGCCGAAGAAAGCCGGGAAATTGAAGAAAGGAGAGCAGCTGAAGCAATCGGCATCGTCGTTTGAGAAGGAGTTGATGGAGATGCAGGAGATGCTTGAGAAGATGAAGATCGAGAAGGAGAAGACGGAGGAGCTCCTGAAGGAGAAGGACGAAATGCTGAAGATGAAGGAGGAGGAGCTCGAAACCCGAGGGAAAGAGCAGGGGAAGCTCCAGGTTGAGTTGAAGAAGTTGCAGAAGTTGAAGGAGTTCAAACCCACCGTGGTTCGTATTCTTCTTAATTTAATTGTTTTGATGATTCTTGATTGAATTATTATTTTATCATTTTATTATTATTTTTTTTTATCTTGGTCCAATTTTTCAGACAATTTGTTAGTATTTCTTCTTGATTTCGTTGATATCATTATTCTTGATTGATTTATTTAAGGTTATTTTTGGTACTGCTTCTTTGTTTAATCCAATCCAATTTTTCAGACCATTTGTTAGTACTTCTTTTTAGTTTTGAATTTTCCTTTCGCTTTATTAGTGAGAGAATGCGGAAAAAGGCAAGTTTTCTTTTTTTATTTTGTTATTTTTATTTTTTTTATTTCTTCTTAATTTTGTGATTCTTAAAACATTCTTGATTCAAGTTTTTTTTTTTTTCATTGACCAGTTTATATTGCATTTTAATTGCTTGATTCTTGGGAAAAATGAATATAGGATGTACCATGAATTTCTGGTTTTTGTGCTTATTTTCAGATAGAAAAGCTCTGAAAGGGTGTTTACTTATCATTAATATAATAATTTTTGTACAGACAATCCCAATTTTTCAATCAATGAAGGACAAGGAACAAGACAAGAAAGAGAAGAAGAAGAAGAATTGCCCTGAGAAGAAAAGGCCATCTCCACCATACATCTTATGGTGCAAAGACCAGTGGAATGAGGTATATAATAAAAGCCGAGAAAGTAAAACAATTTTGTGAGGATTGAGATTTTTCATTTTTGAATGTTTTGTCAAAATTCTATTTGGGTTTTTATCAATGCAGATCAAGAAGGAGAATCCCGAGGCTGAGTTCAAGGAAATTTCCAACATTCTGGGATCTAGGTGGAAGAGCATTAGTGCTGAAGAGAAGAAGCCTTATGAGGAGAGGTACCTAGCTGAGAAAGAAGCTTACTTGCAGGTAATCGCGAAAGAGAAGCGCGAGACAGAAGCGATGAAGCTTTTTGAAGATGAGCATAAGCAAAAGACGGCCATGGAGTTGCTTGAACAATACCTTCAATTCAAACAGGAAGCTGAAAAGGAGAACAAGAAGACAAAGTAAAAAATTTAATCATATCTTTATCTGTAATCTCCTTTTCATGGAAATGATTGTGTTTTTCTAACTCATTTTTTATTCACAGGAAGGAAAAGGATCCGCTGAAACCGAAACAACCCATGTCGGCGTTTTTCCTCTTCACAAATGAGAGGCGAGCGGCTCTACTTGCAGAGAACAAAAGTGTTACCGAGGTCGCAAAGATCACGGGTGAAGAGTGGAAGAACATGAGTGAGAAACAAAGAGCGCCTTATGAAAATATGGCAAAGAAGAACAAGGAAAAGTATTTGGAAGAGATAGAAATTTACAAACAGAATAAGGAAGAGGAAGCTGCCAATTTGAGGAAGGACGAGGAAGAGCAGATGAAGCTTCAGAAGCATGAAGCCTTGCAACTGCTCAAGAAGAAGGAGAAAACCCAGAATATAATCAAGGTTATTGACCTGAATTCAAGTTGATTCTTGTACATCATTTTGAACCACTTATGGTTTCCTACTTTTCGGTCTGAATAATAATAATCTACAGAGAACAAAAGAGGAACGCCAGAAGAAGAAAAAGGATGTTGATCCCAACAAGCCTAAGAAGCCTGCTTCCTCGTTCCTGTTGTTCAGGTAAATCTTCAAAAAAAAAAAGAAGAGTAATTTAAATGTCTTAAAGAAAATTGCTTATTTTTTATGTGCCTGTGTTGAATAAATTCAGCAAAGAAGCAAGAAAGAATTTGTCAGAAGAGCAACCAGGGATTGAAAACAAGACCCTCACTTTAAAGATTTCACTTCAATGGAAGGTATAAATTCCCATTTTTTAAATTAGTTTAATTTTTTGCCCTTTTGTCTCCATTTTCTTTGTTCCTGAAGAAAGTCTTCTGATGGGATAAAAACTTCAATGTTGAACAATAGGAACTGAGTGAAGAAGCGAGGAAAATGTGGAACGACAAAGCTGCTGAAGCCATGGAGATGTACAGGAAGGAACTTGAGGCACACAACAAGACTATTGCTGGTGCTTCTACATCCACTCAAGAATGAAATGATGATGATGTTCAAGTGCTTACTGAACATGTTTATGTTTATGGCTCATCTGTGCCTAACATTTGTAATTCCTAGTGGCTCTCCTATGCTAGACAAAGTGATTGTATTTTGAGGTTTCCATGTGATTTGTTTCTGATATGTTTCCATGGTTTGTAAATTCCATGAAATGTCAAATACGATTGACATTGCAGTTAAAAAATTATATTTTTGAAAAGTTAAAAAAAAAAAGTTGCATAGAACCATAAGGAAGTCGAATTAATCAAAAAGTTAAATATTTTTAATTAGCAGAATTTGAGTCAAGTCTTTTGTGATGTATGTAAAACGACGGAAAAAAAAAAAGAACCAACACGACTCTCACATTTCAAGCTCCAAATCTTATTTTTATATCCTAGTTAATTAATGATAATATATTTATTATTTCAAGCTCCAAATCTTATTTTTATATCCTAGTTAATGATGATATATTATTATTTCCTTCTCTCTCAAGAAAACCTCTCTGCTTTTTATATATAAATTGAGATTAGGATGATTGCTTAACCGGTTATTGGCAGTGAGGTCTTGCATTTTACCTGGTAAAGTTGTAATTTAATGGTTAAAATTTTGTTAGTCTCAATTGAAATTATGCACGGTTTTGAGTTAAAAAGAAAAAAAACCACGTAACTTTGTGACCATCATCGTAACCCGACTTTGATTTGGACGTAATTTTAATTTTAATTCATGACTTTGTTTATTTAGAAATAGGACAAAAAAAATTAAAATTACATTTGGCAGTCGTGGTTTAGATCACTTTCTTAGTTGCAAACAGTGTAATACTACTGTAACAATAAAAAAATCACTACAACATAAAGTTTTTATATACTATAAGTAAAAATAGTTCTAAACAGAAGTTTTAATCAGCTTATCAAACACCATATAAGTAAGAAAATCGTTTATGTTTAGTTCGATTTCTTGAAGAATGGTAACATATTTATTTTTAATTTTACGATGCAAACTAAGTAATGTTTTGGTCAATTAAGTAGTCCACATTTCTTTCATTAATGTGAATCGCCTATATTTTCTACTGCTTTTCCACGCCCACACTAAAAAAATCTAAATTGATTCATGCAAGGAGCAGAACTCATTAACGACAATTTCCAGTCAAAGAGGAAAAAAAAATTGCATCACATATGACAATAAAATACTGCGTCATTATGAACGTCCTAATTTTGTGACCGATTTCATTATTAAAAGCACATACTTAATACATAGTTACAATTTGCCACAATTTATGTTTTTCCTTCTGTAATGAGAAAAATCTAAAAAACACCCCCTTAAGTTGTTGATAAATCCAACACTTGTCTATGGGTTTTATGATAATCCAAAATTATCCAAAAATTAAAAAATTGTGTTTTGTAAAGAAGGAAAAAATAACCCTTGAAGTTGTCAAAGTTTTTCGAATACAAAGACAACCTCCATAATAATCAGTTAATTTTTATTTCTCTTTGATTATTTAAATTTTTGATAATTAAAAAAGATTTAAGAGTAATAAAGCACCCCTAAAAAAGAGTAAAAAAGCAAAAAAAAAAAAGGGGGTAATTTGTTGGGTTGTAAATTTGGGCCCGGCCTGGAAATAAATCAGATGCAAATTCCACTTGGTGGCCTGACACAGTGTGGAGACATACAACAGGGATGAATTGCATGGTTAGTTTGTGTCCAAAGTGAAAATTAACCGGTTAAGGGCAAAAGCAAGTGACAGCTTATTGAAAAAAACGGAGGATGGAAGACAAGCCCTATTGGCATATATATGGCAGCCTGTTTTTGTTTGTGCAATTTCCAAGATTAAAAGGTTGTAATATAATTAGCTACCATCTGAAGCCGAAATTGATCTTGAGTTTTGAGTTTTGAGTTTTGAGAAAGAGTTTCCGCTTTGGTTTATTTGGGAACAGCAGGTTTTTTTTTTTTTTTTTTTTGTTTTTACAGGTTTAAAAAAATTATAAGAAAACACGCTAGAAGGAGGGCTTGAACCTCCGACCTTGTGGTTAACAGCCACACGCTCTAACCAACTGAGCTATTCCAGCAACTTTGTTTTATGAAGACTCGTAATTAAAATAATTTGTCGCTTCATGGCATGCTGAACAATATCAGCCTCCCAAAAACGTCCTTATTTCTTTCTTGACTCTTGAGACAATTTTTAATGTGGTATTGGTCGTGTTTAACACATAGATCTTTCAATTGTTCAATTCGAAAAAAGACAGGGTAATCAAATTCGGCGAGTTTGTTCGATGCCTGAGCGTCTTTCATCCAGAAGCACCTCAAACAGGAAAGGCTGCATGTATGAATTTCTTGCCAGTATTGATTTTTTTTTTTTTTTTAATGATAACCATTATACCAAATTTTCCATACTGGATGTGATAGGTGCATTTCAGTTATACAATTTAAGGCAAATCGGCTTCGTTGAGCAGGAGGAGGTAAAAGAGGGGGCCAATACACTTAAACCTCAATTCTATTGTGGCCTAAAAATTCATAGCATAAAAACTGATATTTGAATTTTTTTTTTTTTGAACCTCTAGTGTGGAAAATAGTTTTATTCTTCGCTAGTAGAAAACGGTCTAATGATAATTATTATATCTTACGTAGGTTTTATATGGGCTCCCCCACACCAAATTACAGCCTAAATTCATCAAAATAGTTTAAAAATTATGATTCAATATTTATTCAAAAAAATAATCAAAAAACAGATCTTTTTTTGCTTTGGAAAAAGAAAAAAAAAACTTATGAACGTCTTCTCTTCTCCACCATCTCAACTCAAACCCTCCACGGTCGTGCCCACAGAAGCACAGGCCAAGCATCCTCTCGTCAACGACCCCAAAGACTATGTGAATCTAGTGCGACACCCCCACCCCCCAACAATATGACCTCCTCTGCCTCTCGGAGATCTCCTTTATCAATGGAGTTCACAAGGGAGCATGTGCGGTGTTCGTCCTTATGAAAGAGAAGGAGAGCAGATCAATAGAGAGAGAAAGAGGGAGGAGATATCAAGAGGGAACTTGGTGAACTCCATTGATCTATTGGGTTTACAATAAATTATTATTATTTTTTTGCTCTCACGTTTCATTTTCAAATATATTATTATTATTTTTTTGATCTGTTGGGACTTAAAAACATTCTAGAGATGAACGTTAAGATTATGACATTACCTTGATTTTTTGCCTCACTATAGAGTATAGAGCTAAAAACTGGTTGAAAGTCCATGGTAGATGGAGATTTCGAACATCGAAAACATAGTGAATATAGTAATGTACGACGTCGTTAATTCCAATGGAGAGGTAAAACATTGAGCTAGAGATCAACTCCATCTTTCTCTCCGATACTCGACATGAACTTCTGATCGGTGTCTTTCAATTTTTGATATCAATGTGTGTTGCTCTTGATTCCAAAGCACGTTTTTTATTAGATGTTATATATGTATAGAGCATACTTAAAAAATAGTGGAAAAATTAGATAATTATTAATTTCTTCCTTGTAGTATTGATTCGGATGTGAAGAAAAAACAAAGTTTTTGAAATGTTATTGTGAAGCACGCCTTTGAGTGACATCTGTCCAGCCCAACATCACAAATTTATAGTGTTTCTTGTGCTAGACATGGTAATGTCAACGTCTCTATAATTCCTAGTATCCTAGTGGTTGATAAAGTTAATGTCTGCAACTAAAAATACAAGGATAAATACCAACTTATAAGGATACTAGACCTCTTTACTCATCAGGTTAATCCTTTAACATGAAAGCTCAAGTTCTTAATAAGTCTAAATTTTATCGACAATTTAGAAATTCATGTAATTTGTGTCGTATATGTTCTATGATATGTTTCATTTCATTTGCAAATCTCACTCAAAAACATATTGGGAGAATGATATATTGCCATTTTGCCAATATGGAACTACAAGTAAAAAAGGAAAGATTAACGTTTGGTAAATCACTATATTGAAGCGAAAGGTTCTTCTTTAGAACTAGCTTTTCTCATTTTACTTTAGACTCGATGATAAAAAAAAAATGTTGGGCCTTGAAATACGTCCATCAAAGGTGGGTACTAACCGATCAAACCAATCAAATCGATTAAACTAAACTCAACCAAAAACCAAACCAAACTAACTACTAATTAGTTTGGTTTGGTTTCAAGTTTGCAAAATCGATTAAATTAGTTTGATTTGTGGTTTTATCCCAAAAACCCAACCTTAACCAAATCAAACCAAATTCATTCATATTTATATAAATTTTATAAAAAATATATATATTTGTAAAATATATAATTAATTATTTTTTTAAAAAAGAATCGTATATCAAAATTCAAAAATCATTATTATAAAAATAACAATAACATGTCTTCTATGGCTGATGTGATGTTAACAAAGTTTAGGAAGTATGGGAAGGTGTTAACAAAATGAACAAGAATTTG
>CAMOHE010053431.1:71010-82832 GCA_946598075.1 Artocarpus hirsutus
ATCAAGATGTGATAAGAACAACAGTTTCTTCAACTAGTGTAAAATTACTCTGCTGATAGCACTTTTCCATGAGGTCACATAAAAGTTTTTAAAAAAGATGTTATTAATTTGAAAACTTTTAAGATTTTTCAATTTATTTCTCAAAATAATTGAAAATTTTAAATTAAATCAACTTTTAGGGGGTGTTTGGCAAAGTGGTGGGAACTGCGGTTCCTACCACAAAATCAGTTATGAACAGTAAAAAGCTTTCACATACTACAGTAACAATAAAAAAAATTACTACAGTGTAAAGTTCTCATATGCTACAGTAAAAGTGGTTCTCACCACCTTCCAAACACCCTATTAATTTTAAAATTAATCATTTATTATGTACTACATGTCAATTATATGCCCACTTCAATTAAATAGTCAAACATAAAGAGTTTTTTTTTTGTTTACTATTTCATTGATTGGAGGGGATGGAAAATCAAGGACACCTCGTTACAAACACTATTGTTGAGATAATAAGTAATGAATCCAAAAAAAAAAAAAAAAAGCTATGGCGTGCACTCAATTTGTCCCAAAACAATCACAACAATTGCACCTTGTTATCCCTCATAATTTTATACTTGGGCTTGGTGTGAACATTTTTCCTGCCTCCTTTCTTTTTTCTGTTGGACTGTACCTTGCAACTTTAAATCTTAAGTTAATGATGTAATGATGAGCTGACCCATACGGCATCGTTTTCCAGGTTAGTGAAATTACCTTTTTAACAAAAAGACCAAAAGTATAAACGTGGCCAGTTGTTTATCCATTTGTTTCTATAAACCATAAACCACAGACAATCGCGCCTCCAACTACCTTCGTTTTTATTCGAAGAAAAAACAAGTTTTTTAGTTTTTTTGTTTGTTTGTTTGTTTGTTTTAATTTTTTAAACTAGAAATGGAGATTCTAACTATTGACCTTATTGTGGATTAAAAGGTAGAGTTTAAAACTTTATGGTTTGAATTATAGGTTTTAAATTGTAGTTTAGATGGTAGTTTTGAATTGACGTTTGGAATATAAAAGTTTAAAACGAGAATAAAATATTAAATCAACTTTAAAATGAGAACGGATATTTGAAAAACTATGTTTTATGAAAAAAGAATAAAAGTGATTTTTATTGTAAAAAATAGCTTAAACTATATGAACTTAAGGGGTCAAAGTTTAGATTTTTATGGTTTTAGCTGGTTGATCTATAGAAAACAAAGATTTTGACCAAATCTAATATATTGAAAAAGTCTCTATCAATTCTACAAAAACACAAAAAAGATTTTGACCAAATAGTAGTTTGAAAATATACACTATAGATAAAAATACTCAACGAAGGGACCCATTGTTTCGAGGGAATGTATATAGATATTGACAGAATGCATCCTGTGTGCCCCTCCCTAAAGTTGTCCCTCCCAAAATTTGAACCTGAGAGGCCCTAACCCCATTCCATCTCATTTGTCAATTTGAAAAATAATACTTCTACAGTATTGTTTTTTAAATCTTACCATTTGTGAGAGAAAATTTAAAACATATCACTTCTAAATATTATAAATATATAATTAATTACAAATATTTCAGTTAGAGTCAGTCAGATGAGTATTATTTAATGGTTTTTTGACTTTTTTATTAAAAAAGATATAAATCAAAAACAAAAAAATAAATAATAAAGCACAATAATAATAGAAAAAAATAATATACGACCTAATTTACCCTCCCAAATGATATCTAGACAAATTGAGTTTGAAGTAAAAATTAAATGTATTGGTAAAAAAAGGTCAGCAATTAAGAGGGAAATCCAACAAGAGTTGACCAAGGGTAAATTGGTCATCACGGTAAGTAAAATATAGTCGTATAAACTATAAATTCCCTCCATCCCCGTCCCTCGAAGTCTTACAATGCCACAAAGCTCATAAAGAAACACTCGTTAAAATAAAATAAAATAAACGAACAAACAAACAAAAGTCAGAGAAAATGAGCTTGAAGGGAATTTCATTCTATTCCCATCCGCATCCCTCGGGCGGCAGCAGAGAGAGAGAACAGCTCACCCCCGTTGCTTCCAAAGAATTTCATGTTTCACACCAACAAACTCTCCCACCATTAATTTGATCCCCCCTCCTCTAACGTGCGCCCCCAAGGTGTCGTTTAACACATCTCCCTTACCCTGCGCCCAACCACCACACCACCACCACCCATCTCCGTCCCATGGCGGAGGAGCCTACGAAAACCGGCTCGTCCCGGGACGACCTCCTCGACAACGACGCCGGCGCAGCCTTCGTCCTCGAATCCAAAGGTATTCTATTTATTTATTTATTTTTTCAGGTCCTGCCATACAAATCTCCTGTTAATAAAATTTTTTTGTTGGATGATAGGGCAATGGTGGCACGCCGGATTTCATCTGACGACGGCGATAGTGGGGCCCACGACCCTGACCCTACCTTACGCGTTCAGGGGGCTTGGTTGGGGGCTTGGACTTCTGTGCCTGACGATCATGGGATTGGTGACGTTCTATGCGTATAATCTCATGTCTAAGGTGCTTGACCACTGTGAGAAAGCTGGTCGCCGCCACATCCGATTCCGCGAGCTCGCCTCCGACGTACTAGGTAACGAACGACGATCAATATAATAATAATAATACTAATAATAGTAGTAGTAATAGAGAGAAATTTGTTTTAACGCACCAATTTGTTTGCTCTCCGTCCCGACAACGAAATGGAACGTTAAAACTTCGTCGTCGTCACGCCTCCGTAGTATTTTAGTGGTAGGATTCTGACACGTGTAGGGCCTGATGGTGACATTTATAAGTCAACTTTAACTCCGTGACCGTAAGTGACGTATTGCTTTTGCCGCTAAGTTGTTTGTTTGTTTGTTTTTGTTTGGCTGCCGAGAAAATTGAAGTACGAAAAATTTCCTGTACGTTTTAGACTGGTTTTTGTGAGCGAAAGTAACTCAACAATGGGTATATTCAAGTACGTGTGTTCTTTTTGACCTATATGCAAAAATTATGGCACGAAAGTGATGACTTTTGCAGTGGTACTTCTCCTGTTCCTTTCTTTGCTACTTTATAGTGTATAAAGATAATTTAAAGGGTCTTTAACATCATGAAGCATAACGCATTCTTCAAGTTTCATAAAAGTAGGCATTGTTTTATTTTAAATTTAGCCCAACAAGGTAGGATTTTACAATAGGGCATCATTACATTCATTAGATTGTCAATATTATGTGGGATGCATTCCGAGAGAATATCTTGGACCGTATCTTTACACCCACTTCGTAAGGACCATTAAATGGGCAAGGAAAATAATGAGTTGTTTTTTTTTTTTTTTAAAAATAATATGTTTACTTATAAAATCAATAATAAGAGTTTTATGGTCCCACACAATATAAAGAATAAAGAAACACTAATCCTTTCACATTTTTAGTATTAATTTCCTATCAAAGGAAATAACTATCATATTTACTTAAATGTTTAAATTCAAATGTTATTATGTAATAATTATTAGTTATGTAAAAAAGATATTTTAATAATTATATTGAATAAAATCCTTATTTCTAAGTAAATGAACGTTAAAAAGAGCATGAGATTTTTTTTATTACACCATCAAATAATTAATTAAACACTAGAAAAAGAATGAATGAAACTCACTCTTATTATTTTCTTTTTTTTTTTCATCCTACCTTGGTTCCAATAATATGTCATAATATCTTTTTTTTTTTAATAATGAGTTCAGTAGGTGATATAAAATATGTGGCTTTTGTAACGTCTTTGTAACAGGTTCAGGATGGATGTTTTACTTTGTGATATTTATTCAGACGGCCATAAATTCTGGGGTTGGAATAGGATCAATTTTGCTCGCTGGACAATGCCTTCAGGTACAGCTTATTTTGTAACTTTTGGGTAGGAAAATCCTTTTCATTCTTATAAAGTTATGATTTTGTTAATCATAAAATTACGAATCTCAGTTTAATATATAGTTTATTTTTTAGACCAAACCTTATTGTTTTGTTAATAACTTGATTATAACTTTATAGATTAAATGAGATTGCTCTTATTATTGTCTTGTTTTGTTCCTTTGAGTTTATGTATTTTTTAAGGTTTACCTGAATACTATTTCCTCCATAATTAACTATATGCTGCATTTTTTTTAGGAGTTGTCATTAATTTTTTGTCCACTTTCACCATGATTATGGTCCCACAATATTATTAATATTATTATTATTTTTAGCTAATTTTATTGCAAGGATTAGTGACAAGTTGCTTGAAGAAGACTTGAAGTTAATGGGGGTCCAATAGCAGGTGGTAACTGACAAATAAGTCTTCTGAACGAACAAAGACAATTAAGAGCCGCAAGACTTTTACAAATTTTTAGCTTTATGGTTGCCACTTGTTTGTAGAAGATACTATTTGCCGAAATCCCAAAGAAAGTATGCAGCTGAATACGTCGGGATTTCATTTATAATCCAAGACAGAAAACATTAGGAACGTGTTACTTGTGGACTTCTCCAATATAGAGCCGCGTTTGACAGCGTTTTAAAAATAGATAAAAATAAATTTTTTAAAAAAAAAATTTTAAGAAATTATATTAAGAGTGTTTTTGAAACTTTTACCTCAAAAAACATATAAAAATATTTTTAAAAATTCTCAAAACAAAAACAAATGGTATTCAACTATTGTGGAAAAAACGGACACGGTTGGAATCTGGAATTATCTATGTAACTTTTTTTCCCACTTTTTTTTTTTAATCTACTGGCTGTATAGATCATGTATGAGGATATTTCCCCAAATGGGTCACTGAAATTGTACGAGTTCATAGCAATGGTGACAGTGGTAATGATAGTCCTGTCTCAGCTTCCTAGCTTCCATTCCCTTAGACACATCAACTTGGGCTCACTTGTTCTCAGCTTGGGCTACTCCGTCCTTGTGGTTGGGGCTTGTATCAATGCAGGTACTAAAACCTTCAAATTTTCATCACAACATGTATCATTTATCAATACTTAAGTCTCACTTCTTACTGTTAAGTAACAGGCCACGGCCTGCCGTACCTCATCGATGCCCCATAGAAAATGTTAGGTTGGGCCCACTGATAAAGTAGACTTACACAATTACCAGTTTTGTATTGTAGTTTATCCTTGTTTATCTACAACGGTCCTATCACTTTAAAATATTTTGAACGGTCAAGATCCAATAAGGTACTAGTGTTCGAAAGTTAGAAGTAAGCGATGAGCGTCATGCCTCAAATCAGAAAGTATGAAAGTTTGTAGAATTGTTTGGAATTACAGCCAAGGCATTGGGGTTGCTTGTGCGTAAATTCTGATACTTTAAGCATCATGCCCATCTGGATGTTTGTTAGAAATTGTATGTTTTCTATGGAATTTAGTTTAGTTCTTGACTTCGGCAACCCAAGTCCATAAAACCAGGCATAGATTGTACGGTTTTCTATGAAATAATGCATGTTGTATGAACACGTTTTCTGAGTTGGCTTTTGTTGTACTTTATTCTGTGGTTCAACGTGTGTTATTCTGAGCCACGGAGGCGATTTGTGCTCCTTCAAAGTGTTTCCAGAATTTTCAAGTAGTTGCCTGTGAAAGCAATGACTAAATTTTTGTGCTGTCTGTTGTTGCACAATATGATTTGAGGGATTTATTTGGTCCTACATGTTAGATTGTACGTTAAGAAATGAGGTTTCTAGTGTTTTCATACTCTTAGAAACTTGTCATACGTGGTTCTTTATTTCTGGTTATTTATGCTACCTTCTCCTTTGGTCTGCAGGTACTTCAAAAAACGCCCCACCAAGGGACTATTCATTAGAATCTTCAAAGTCAGCTAGGGCTTTCAGTGGCTTCAGTTCAATCTCAATACTGGCTGCCATTTTCGGGAACGGGATACTACCTGAAATACAAGTAAAGACACAGATTAATCCTTGGGAGAATTTGATGTAAAACCATTGTAATGATCTATTTGGAATCTCAAACATTAATGAACACAACTCAAACGAGCAATGGTTTTGCTACTTCTTCATTTTAATCTGCCGTCCAATACAGGCTACTCTGGCGCCTCCTGCTACAGGGAAGATGGTGAAAGGCCTTTTGATGTGCTACTCAGTGATTTTCATCACTTTCTACTCAACTGCTGTGTCTGGTTACTGGGCTTTTGGAAACAAGTCTAATTCGAACATTCTCGAGAGCCTGCTGCCAGACGAAGGATCTGCTTTGGCTCCAACGTGGGTTCTTGGACTTGCTGTTATCTTTGTACTCCTTCAGCTCTTTGCCATTGGCCTGGTAAATGTCCCTCACAAATGAACTCTTCCAAAATAAATAAAAATGCCAAACCAGTCTAGAAATCGAGGTAAGGAGTGAGGAAGGAAATGCTTTTCTTTTTTTTTTTTTTAATTAAGCAGCCGAACTAAGGTTAAGAGTTTATTTCACGTACGCTGCTGGGTTGTCTCACTTGCCCCTGAAGTTCAATTTGTGACATTTGCAGTTACAATATATTACCATACGTGTCATATTTAAACATTAAATTTGCTTCTTCGGTCACATTCCACTTTCTAAGTTAAGGGATTGCAAATGACACATTGTGAAATTCAGAGAAAATTGTGACCCGTAGTATATCAATCCAAGTTTCTTATCATGTTTGTTCTGCATTTAGTAAAATTTTCCAATATAATGCAGGTGTATTCTCAAGTTGCATATGAGATCATTGAGAAGAAATCAGCAGACGCCAAACAAGGGATGTTTTCAAAAAGAAACCTCATTCCTCGGCTAATTCTCCGAACCCTTTACATGGCACTCTGTGGATTCTTCGCAGCAATGCTTCCGTTCTTTGGAGACATTACTAGTGTGGTAGGAGCTATTGGGTTCATCCCTTTAGATTTCATCCTCCCAATGCTTCTTTACAACAAGACTCACAAGCCTCCAAGATCATCCTTCACCTACTTGATCAACGTCTCCATCATCGTTGTGTTCACGGGTGTAGGAATAATGGGTGCATTCTCTTCTGTACGGCAATTGGTTCTTGATGCCAACAAGTTCAAACTCTTTAGCAGTGATGTGGTTGACTAGGCTTCTACATAAATGTTTACACGCCACAATAGATAGCTCTCAAATGATTTTGTAAAATATGCTTCTTTTCTTTGGTAGGAAGAAAGTTCAATCTTAACAGCATTTTAGAATCTTATAGAAGAAACTAGTTGCATATTATACACAAAGACGAGTCACTTCTACCTGATAAAAATAAGACACTATGATCTTGAACCGATCTTACTCGAAAATTTGAACCGATCTTACTCGAAAATGAAAGTATATGTGTCTTAGAGCATATTTGGCACACTATATTATATTGTATTATATTACATTTTATTATATATTATTGTATTAGTATTATATAATACATTCTTTGGTTTTACACTGTATTAACATGTTGGATTACATTATAAAATGTTTATTTACCACTATATTATATTGTATTGTATTAGTATTTAAACTTTAAATATAATAAATTTGGTCATGGTTTTGGGATCAAAATTTAGGTTTTAGATCGGGTCTAGATTCGAGACTGAGATCAGGTTCAAGACTCAAGACTGGACTTAGGGTTGAATCGGGATTTTGAAGTTGGGGATTGGGGACAGGATTCAGGACCATGGTGGGATTCGAGACTAGGGTCAAAGACAAGGACGAGATTTGGGACCAAAATAGAGGTTCGGGTCAGGATTTGAAGCTGGGGTTAGGGATAGAATTTGGGATCGAGGTCAGGATTTAAGATCATGGTTGAAATTCCAGACTAGTGTTATGGTCGAGATTTGTGATTCAGGATCGGGTTAGGATTTACGATTTAGGATTACAGTTGGGGTCGGGATTTTGGGTTGAGGTAGTCATTGGGATTCGAGTCCATGTCGGGGTTAGGGACAAGATTTAGGACCAGGGTCAAGGTTCAGATTCGGGACCAATGTCATGATCGGGATTTGAGATCGAAGTTGGGGTTGAAGTTGCGATTGGAGACTATTATCAAGGTTGGGACTAGAATTTGGGACCGGGCTTTAGGTCGATTTAGGACTAGTGTCAGTGACAAGATTGGGGGTCGGGATTAGGATCAAGATCAAGAGCGAGGTCAAGATTGGGATTCAAGGTTGTGACTTGGGACTGTGGTCTGAGTCGAGGTCGGGATTTAAGGAATCTGAGCCCTACCCCAACCCCGGCCCCAAATCCTTACCCTACCTTCGACCCTGGTCTAGAGTCCTGACTCTTATCACGGCCTTAAATCTCGACCTTGGTCCCGAATCTTGAATTTGATCCTAAACCCAAATCCCAACCCTAACCCCGAATCCTGACCCTGAACCAAACCTAGTCCTAAATCCCAACACCGACCCTAAATCCTAACCGTTGCCCTAGTCTTGAATTCCGACTTTGACCTTAACCCTTGTCCCAAATTTCAGCCTCGAATTCTAACCTTAATCCCAAATCTCGACCTCGACCCTGATCTCGATTTTGAATCTCGAACCCAACCCCAACCCTTGTCCCCAATCCTGACCCTGACCTCAGTCTTGAATCCTGACCTAGAATTCCTATCTCAACCCCAGCCTTGAACCTCAACCTTGTTCC
The DNA here is from genome assembly GCA_946598075.1 of Artocarpus hirsutus. Lineage (NCBI taxonomy): Eukaryota > Viridiplantae > Streptophyta > Magnoliopsida > Rosales > Moraceae > Artocarpus > Artocarpus hirsutus. The sequence goes on from CAMOHE010053431.1 coordinate 79,618, forward strand.
CAAATCCTAACCAGAAATCCTAACATTGACCCTGAATCCTAACCGCGACCCCAATCTCGAATTTTGACTTTAACCACGACCTCAACCCTAGTCTCAAATTTCAGCCTTGAATCCCGACCCCAATCTAAATTTTGAATCCCAACCTTGACCTTGGTCCCCAATTCTAATCTCGACCTAAATCTTGCCCCTGACCCTAGTTCTGAATCTTGACCGAGAATCCTGACCCCAACCACAACACCAGTCTCGAATATCGACCTCGACCATAGTCCTAAATTTCGACCCTTATCCCGGTCTCGAATTCTAGGCTCAACCCCAACACCAGTCCCAAATCCCAACCCCTATCCCGAATCTTGATCTCGACCTTGACCTCGACTCTGACCCTAATCACTAATCCTAACACCGACCTCTAATCTTAACCCCAAATTCCAACCCTGGCCCCAGTCGCGAATCCCAACCCTGACCATAGTCTTGAATCTCAATCTCAATCCTAGTCCTAAATTTTGACCCTATTCTTGAATGCCAATACCGACCCCGGTCTCGAATCTCGACTTCGACCCTACCCTAGATCTTAGTCTTGAATCCTGACCCCAACTCCCATCCCGAATCCTGACCTTGACCTTAGTCTTGAATCTTATTTTAAAACTTCAACTTTTATGTTAATGTTTAATATATTTTAAATATTTGATTGGTTTATTAATATGCACTTTTGGTTTAAATTACACAATACGGATTAATACGGAGGTTTTTAGTTGTATTTAATATCACAACTTGTATTGTATTATTTTTTTATTTTCGTATTAACTAGTACAATATAGGGATGCCACTAAATATTGTATTATTTTTAAATAATATAACACAAAGTGCTAATACAATATGCCAAACTTGCCGTTATTAGCTTATTTTGTACATTAGAGGTTACCAGCAAAATCAGAAGAATACACTTTTAAAGGGTTGAGATTCAAATATACAATTTTTGAAAATATTTACGCCTAATTTACACGTAAAAGTAGTACGAATGAGCACCTAGATTTCATAAGCAGTATTAGGCTTAATTTAAGCGACGGCATTGATAAGTTCAATGAAAGCTTGTACTATAACCCAAAGTCAAAGGGCCAAATCCATTTGTATATGGACATTTTTCTTTTCAACTTAACATATTGTAAAATTTTGCTACAAATGGTTGCCATAAGAGAAGTCGAAATTAAAATTTTTTTGGCCAACCTGCAACCTTTGTCAAGGTGGAAAACGGTAACATTGGTATGATGTGGTGGTTCAGTATGGAATGACATACTAGCTATTTAAATGCAAACCAAAACAGACGAGTTAGCAAACATAAGAATTCACTGTCTTCTGCTAAAAAGATCAGAGCAGTTTATAACAGATATCAGATTGTTTAGGAGACAAATTAATTGAAAAATGGAAGCAGGCAAAAAAATATGGACACATAATATTTGCCAAATCCAAAACAAGTAATTAGATATTTCGCTTTCAAGACTAGTCCCTTTAGAAGTGTTTATCTTAACTAATAAAATAGAGACATGTTACAGCCATAATCCGTGTCAAAATGGTATACTTGGATAGCCCAAAAAGTTCACAAATATTTTATGCATGATATCATGTGTGTAGAAAATGTATATAAATATATATGTATATATTCATAATTAAAGATTAGTGACCCTCCACAAATTGAGTGATCATGCTGAAATTCAAATCATGATGACACGGCTAGTTTTCCAGTTTCAGTATCTTGTACAAATCAATTATTTGTCGGGAGAACACCAAATTTGCTGAAACTGAACATGTTCTTAAATGGGTGGTCGTTAATTCCACTTGTCAAATACCCAGAAAGCAAGTTTTTTGTTTTTGTTTTTTAATATATATATATACATATATATATATAAGCAAGCTATGTAATGTGGGGAGGAAGAGCTCCAACACTGCTACGTGCAAGCTTACATGCCAAATTGAAACTACACATTCCTTTATATGATTCTTTCAACAATAATTCAACACAAAGCTAGCTAATTAAGAAAATAAAAACAGACAGATTAACAAGTAATGAAAGCCCCAAAAAAACCGATTACTTAGCATGCAAATTCGGAGAAGAGAAAAATCATCCTGGTCGCTCGTGTTGTTCTCCGCCAATTCTTAGAGAGGTTTTATCTTTGGGTCCTTCTGAAAGAACAAAGCTATCACATAACATATAGTAGTAGAAAAACGTTACATGGTGTTTTATTCAACGTAAAGCTTATGTTGTAGACATGGAACACCCATGTAGCGAAACTGGAAAAAACTAAAGCAGAATCCATGACAAGATGAGAGAAAAAGCCCCAAATTGGAGGAAACTCAACCACGATATTGAATGTCTTTCAAATGTTCAAGTGTAACTATTATAATAGCTATCATATATGTGCATTTATAGCTCATCACTAGATGAGAATGCATACTAAAACAAAGGATATATTAGACAAATAACGATGAACAAATAACAAAATTAAAACAAACGACAATTCAACTAAAAATAACAACTATTATAACTTTAACCTCCCAAATCAAACGCCAAGAAATTTAATTATTCTAGAATAACATCACACCTCTACATCATTCGAGTTGCATCAAATAAATATTATGTTATGTTTACGTTCCTCCTAAAAGTGTTAGTGATGTGCCTTAGGCCAATTATAATGACCATATGTTGACTTCATTACATTTGCATTTAATTAATAAAGAGGCATTTTTATTATTGTTTTTTATTCTAATTCCATGAATAATTAATTATATCTAAGGTCATCAAGTATGTGACTTGATAGTAAAACTTTTAGGAGAAAATTGAATTCTATTTTAAATTATCCTTAGTTGGTCATTATTATTAGGATAATAATGAATGAAGACTAGTATGAAGTTTGACTGATGATTATGTTTTACTAATCATGTATACGAGATACTAAGTCAACTCATGAATACATATTTGAGAAATGATGTATTGGATTGACCCGCTATGAGAATAATGCATGGATAATTGTCATAAGTGATTTTCATCATAATAGTATTGTAACGATCCGAAATTTTAATGCACTGAAAATGCATTAAATTAAGGATTAAATTGAGATGAAAGTGTAAATTAAGGAAGAATATCGTATAATAACATAGAAATTATACGGTATTGGAATAATATAGTGTAAGGAAAATAAACTGATGAAATTATGCAGTATGAA
>CAMOHE010053431.1:82852-147498 GCA_946598075.1 Artocarpus hirsutus
AGTTTTATGAGAAAAGTTTTAAAGTATGTTTTAAACGCTTTGTGAGTTTATATTTGAACTTACTGAGCGTTAGCTCATAAAAAGTTGTTCATGCTGTAGATAATGTATGGGTGACCAGTAGAACCCGTTAGAAGAGCTGGGTGCTGCGGAAGGGCAGATGCGAGATGTGGGAATGGATATCACTACAGTTTGCTTCCGCTACGTAAAGAAAAGGTTTTACACTATATAATGTAGTGTTTCCAAGGTTTTTAAGGAAATATGAGTTTTAAGAAGTATTTTTAAAGGTTTTTAGATACATTGTACTAAATGTATTATGCAATTACGAAATGATGTTTTAAGTTATGTTTTAGTAAATGTTTCTTATTCAGTTTTAGGAAACAATATGAAATGGTTTTAAAGACAAGGGTTGAGCGAGGTCTCAACAAGAATGACAACAAAGGTCGCAACAGTTTCACAACGGTTTTTGAATGTTTAAAGAAAAATTTTTGTAATTCAGTATTTTCTTACTAAGTCAGTAAGATTACTGTTTTATACACGAGGTTTATGAAAGTAAAGTGGCGCCCGAAAAGGCGGGTCGTCACAAGTATTATCCTAGTCCTCTGACTTGAAATCACCATTGTTTCCTACATGACAAGTTCTATATTTTGACACATTCTAATATTATCTTTAACAGGATGATAGAATAGATTGTTGTTGGATATAGAGTGAATCACGTGAGGAAGGTGAGTGATTAAGAAGGAATTTGTCCCTCATTTATTATGAGAAAGATATCTATGGGCCTCTCGATAAGTTAGACTGAAGAAAACGTATGGCCATACTAGAATGAATAGATAAGGGTTATCAATATCAGTATACTTAAGATCGAGAAATAATATGATTGAATAATATAAAGATGACATAAACCATACTTTATGTTCAATCAAGGTATATAGTAACAAAATGATTTTAATACTTATTGTGGATTAGGTTATGTCAGATTATTTACATTCGCGTAACTTAGGTAATCATAATATCTTGCTAGAAGTCGCTTATGATTTGCGGACTAGGAATAGAATTTTAAGCCCACTACCAACGTTATGTGAACCTACAGGGTCGCACACTTAGAACAGACCAAAAAACAAATTTTGTTTTTGAGGTTTATTGTATCTAGGTTCAATGAACCTAATAATGTCCAGATTCGATGTACTAGATATATCTAGGTTCATTAAATCTGACGTTATCTAAATTCTATGAATCATATTCGAATTATAGTTTATCCTAGTTAAAATCTGACTCTATCTCGAAGTCAATATATATATATATATATCTATTTTAGGGTTTCTGACAGAATTAGAAGAGAAAAGGCGTTCTCTCATTCTAAAAGGAAAAAATAAAAAATAAAAACCCTAAAATTGAGAGAGTCGTTTAACGCAAGGAGAGGGTGTTAGCACACTAATTCGTTTTTTTGAGAGAGTCTATTCGTGTGAATACTTGCAGAGGGCGTTGCTCTAAGTAACAACGTCTGAATCCGATCCTGAATACGAAAAGCTCGAGTTAGGGTGTCACCGGAGTGAACCTGCTCTTTTTCTTCCAGAAATCTTGCCCTTTTTATCATCTTGGTAAGATTCTATGACTTTCTTATCAATCTAATCAAATTGCATAGATCCTGCGAGGGTTTTGTGGAAATTAATTTTGATTTTTCGCTGTTTATTTCAATCATAAAATCCAACAAAACCCAACAAAAAGGACCATAAAATAGCAAGCACTGTATTTATAAGTATGCAATCGAAAAGGAAAAACTATATTTATATGTATTTGTGATAGATTGATTCTTTCTAGGGATGGCATTCTTATCCGTGGGTACAAATACTCACAGGTAACCGCCCTTAATAGGAGGGGTATGATGGATACTATATAGGCTGGAGGCAGGTAATAGGGGGTTAAAATTAACCTCCGAGGTGGGGGTGGGGCTTCCCCCTCTCTTGTCTCTAACCCGATTATATGTACTTTAATTTTTTTATATATATGTATATGTATTTATATATATATATATATATGTGGGTATGGTTTCAATAGTTACGTTTCAATATGTACTTTTATGATTAACTGTGTGATTTGAATTGGATGGTTGTAACAAATTAGGTCATTGACCAAAAAAATTTATGATAAATAATGAGATTGAATTCTTATCGTATCATATCATCAATTATTATTAAAATTTACCCTTATTGAAAATGTTCCTATGAGGAACGTAACAATTAAAAACATGTGCATGTATATATTTAAATATGCATTTACATCTATTTATATAAAATGGTACTGACATGAAGTTATGTAAAGAATATACAAAGAAAAGTAATAATGTTATTACTATTTTAATGTTTTGGTTTACTTACAAGTTAAGTTTTCGGATTGATGGATTTTCGAGTTTATTGACGCTATAGCTTTATAAGACATATATATATATATATATATGTAGATAAATTTTACAAATTATTTAATAAGATTTGATTTAAGCTAGAAAATGTTAATAATTTTAAAACTCATGATGGGTAAATAGAGTCTAGTTTTGTTGTTCGTGTCTCATTAGTTGTCCCCTCGATTATATATTCGACGTATCATTTAAATTTAACAATTGAAACATATAAATAAGATCGAAACTTACTTATTTGTTAAAGTTTAATTGAAAGACAGTTAAGCGAATAGGAAAATGGGACAACAGATTTTAATTGGGTTAAAAAGGTATGGTATAGAAACAGCTCCCTGATAAGGATTCCCCAACCTTGATCCCTCCTTAAATTAGGTGGGTATAGGGGCAGGTATGAGGTTAAAATTGTAGTGAGGTATGAAGATAGAGGAAGCATACCCGCTTTACCACCATCCCTAATTCTTCTGAAGTGAAAAGGGCATCAGATCAGAGAGTGGAAACATGTCCAAAAGCCAAAATTTCCAGCTGTTGAAGGGTCTGGGGTCATATGATGCATATTTCTTTCCCATAGGGAAAGGTCCTTGATTTGGGGAGTTAATGGGCAGTTATGGCTGACCTTACTCTAAGCTAATGCACCTAAATTGAAATTTTAAAAGCTTGGTCCTTCTCTTAAATATTAGATTATTATATGAAGGCAAGCTGTATTAATTAAATTAATCTTAGACTCTGAGTTGTGATTTTGGGACAGTAGATCATGATTTCTGTTACTTAAAAGTTGATATATATTTTACACTTACAAAAGTGGGAATCCAAATCTTCCTCCTTATCTGCGCTGATCATGACTTTGATATTTTTTTGTCAACGTTTTGTTTTCCTGTCATTTCCTATTTTGGATTAGCTGTTGTATTTTTATGGACGGGCTAAGAATGAACACTAAACACATCTGAAAATGACTCGCTTTGTTTAATTGGTCCACATGTACATGCATTTCTTTTTCCTTGTTGCTTTCCATGAAGAAATCATGAGTGAAAACTTGAATATGCGAAAAAAAAAAAGTCTAGAAATTTTATTTATTAACTTTTTATGTTTATAACGTTATAAAAACTTATTTTTGAAGAAAATTTTGTCAATACTATTTAGTTAATAAAATTTTGAGATTTATTTTATAAAAAAATGACAGATGTTATCCATGAAGAAATTGGAGTGGCAGGTGGCCATATATATAAAAGGAAAATACTCTCTGACTTACGCTCACTGCACCAACTATAACAGGAGGAACCTTTTTTTTTTTGGAAGGGAAAACGGGGAACAAATTGAGGTCAAAAATTAAAATAATATTTTTTAGAAAAATAAAGAAAACAATTTTAAACATCTATTTCACAATCCTTTTTTAATCTAAATTTTGTTTAGTAATTGCTCTTTTATTTATAGGGTGTTTTAAGACCACAAATAGTTTTATATTACATTGTAAAATAAAAATATATTATAATTTAAACCTTTTAAATATTATAGCATGTCTAAGTTACCGACGTTTTGGCCACTCATATATACATGTACCATGTATAGTGTTTCAGTACTTAATTGGTTGCTCAATAAAGTAGTTTTATGGTGATTAACATTAAAAAACAAAATAAAAAGCTTTTTTTTTTTAGGTTTGTGAAACATTTTTTTCGTGAACAGTTAATCTATACAATTAGGACCAAATATTCAGCTAAGGGTGTGTATTACACGGACTCAAATTTCTGTCCAATCAATATAAAATAATTGTATAATTAAAACTTTGTACTCCACTTTTTGAATGCTTTTTCAGCCATAATAAATTATCTCACTTAATTTGAGGTATGTCTCAAAATCATGCTAATTAATTAAATATCACGACTTGTGTGACCACTACTCATTGTAATACGACGAGCTATAAAACAAAAATGGACAACAAAACCAAAGTTTGTATGGTCCTATATATGGACAACGAATAAATAACCTCAGCAAATATAAACGATCTATATCGCTTTCAAACGAAAAATATTGATCCACAAATCGCTCACACCAATCTATTGCACATATAAACCGCCTAAAGACAAAGACATTTATAAATTTCAAGAAAATTTATCCTAATCCGCATATGTAGGGTCAAAGGGAGAGAAAGAGATTATTTATTTATTTATTTTGCCTAGGAAAGAAAGAGAAATATATTTGCATTAAACATATTAACATTTTATTAAATTTATAGGTCCATTAATGCGACGTCTTAGAGAGGGGTTAGTAAGTTTTAGGTAAAGAAGTTAAAATTAAGATAAATAAAGAAAAAAGTAAATAAATATATATGTAGGAAGTAAATAAATATTATTGACGGTCACCGTTACGTGAATGCCACGAAATGAAGGCTGAGATCTTCTCCTCATTCACCATCACGTGGATATTTACTACGAATGTGGGTAAGTAAATAAAATACAAATCATATCATTAATACAAAATCATTGAAAATCATCGTTTTTGAAATAAATGACGCAGTAGGACTCACAAAGATGGAAATGACATTAACAACGACATCAGGACAAGTCGTATAGTACACGTATCATACCACAGTTTAGAGAAAAATGCCATTTCAACCCATAGAGCTAGGTTTTGATCTTATACCCATCCTTTCTCCTCAAACTTGGAAGAGGGATTTAAAAAAAAAAACAATAAAACGTGAGTAGAAGGCTCAGTAGAATATTTATTTAAAAACAAATTATTTAAAAATAGTGGTTAGAAACAGAGAATTGTTCACAATTCGTTCTAATTGAAATAAATCTCAAAGTCTTAACAAATCAATAAGAACACTTACTTGAGAGCAACTTGATAAAAGATAACCGCATGGTTTTGGAAGTCCGAAAAGAATATCGAAATACAATTCTTCAAAATCAAGACGGAAATCATTCTTAAAAGGAAACATTTAAGAAATAAACTTTGGCTAAAATAATTTAAAAGGGGCTGCCAAAGAAAGGGGATAGAAAATATCCTACCTTAATTGAAATTCCAATAACGTTAACTCCAAATAAAGTTCGACGTATGCTCCATATACATTCAAAACCTTAAAAACTGCATTTAAAATCAGAAATCATATTTAACAAATATCATTATGTTAATTTAATTATCAGTGTGTCTTTTTGACTCAAAATAATCATAACCCAAAATCATAATCCTTTTTGAAACATTTCAAAATCATTAAATGTTGAAAACCAGAAGAAAAATACAATTTTCTAAGTTCATAGTCGCCTGTTGAACATTCTGATTGGCCTGCCGTACTGCTACAATTCGGACTATTGAACTCTTGAACTGCCCTACCGAACTGGCTTGAGTCTGGCCTGTCGATGACATGAATTCGGCCTACCGAACTCATAAATCCGCAATGCTGAACTTCAAGTTTGGCCTACCGAATTGGTAATTTCTAAAAATTTCTAGGTCTCGAGTTTCGGCTTTCCCAAGCCCAAAATTCAAATTGAAACATGTTTTTCAATTCCCAGAGTATAAAAATCATATAGAAAGCTTAAAAAATCATACTAGAACAGATTTAAACAATTTTCTCTAAGTTTAAACTCAATTTCACAATGAATTTGAAAATAAAAAAATATCAAAACTTGATTAATCAATTTTTGCTCATATAAAGCTTAGATTCATGTTAAAACAAGTCCTACAAACTTAGATTAAACGTCATTCAAGCTCATCAAACCTCATATTATAAAATACATAGAGATTCAAAACGAAATTCAAACATTTTAAAGAGAAAAAGGCTAACCTCAAATTTGAACTTTTTGAAAGAAAACTTGGTGGCTTGATGATTTGAACTTCAATTCTTGCTCAAATCCATGTAAAAATCAGAGAAGAAGAGAGGGAAGGAGAGTGTATAGAGAAAGAGAAAAAGAGAAGAGAAAGAGAGACAGGAAAATGAAGAAAGAAAGAAAAGGGGAAAAATGAAGGAGTCAAGGGCATTTTAGTAAATATAAAAAAAATGTGGTATAAAAATATCATTTAGTATTTTAAGAACTAAAAATCAAAATTTCAAATATAACAATTGCAATAAAATCTTAAATGACTAAAATTGACAATAAATTCACACTTGACACATTTAATAATTAAACTTAACATAATTAATTTCACTTTAAAATTCAGGGGTTTTACAAGTAAATAAATGTCCTCATTATGAGGTACTTTTTCATGATGTTTGAATAGTTCATATTCCTTCATACCAATGTAACTCAACTTCATCTTTGTTATTTGAGTAAATTATACTATTGTACCCTAAGCTATTTATTTTTATATAATATACCTTACACTTTTAATCTTGACAACATACACTATGAATTTTGAAATCATTAGTAAATGATGTCCAATAGCTAACAAGCATTAAGAAACATGGACAATTTTGGTTACGAAATTTGTACGTGAGTTTTCTTAAGAACAAAACTCCACATTTTGAGAAAAAATTGAAGCTCAACATGTGAAAAGAGAACTAAACAAAAATTAAAAATAACTATTGGATCCAATTATCAATGATTTAAAAGTTCAAAGTGCATTGTGGCAAGATCAAAAATTTGGGGTGTATTATGCAAAAAATAAGTAGTTTAGGATGCAACAGTACAATTTACTTTTAACCTTTATATACGATCAAAACTCTCATTCTAACAAAAAATACCCTAAACACTTTATGTGTTTTGTTTAATTAAATACCATTTTTCTTTTTTTATTATAAAAATACCTAAAACACCTCATGTGTATAAAATCATAGATGAAGCAATTATTTTTCAAAAAAACAAAATTGCCCTTCTTAGCCATCACTAAATACAATTTAAAACATTATTAAACCAAAATACTAAATGAAATCAATTTAAGAACTCTACAATCGATGTATTTGTTTAATTAATATATTTATTTAAATATTTAAATTGTTTATCTTTTTGTTTTTTAGTTAAGTGATATTTATTAATTTTGTTGTTTTAAACAAGGTTTTCTATAAGTATGAACAATACTATGTAGGATCAGTAGAATTAATTATCGATTTTTGATCAATTATCACAGAATTTCCTTCAAAGTAATTGATTTTTGAATAATTATATATCCCAATATGTAATCGTGTTAATTTCGTGTATATACGCCATAACGTGTCGAGAAAACTATGATGATGGATTTTTTTTGGACGGTGCCTAACCAATTTTCCCCCATGACTTGTGTGAAAAGAGGAAGGATCCGAAGGACCACATGCAAATACCTCCGTTTAACTAATAATAATAGGTCGCGTCACATAAGCTTTATTATTTATTAATGCACTTGAATCAAATACGTGAATGAATAGTATTTCTCTTGTAATTTTGTGATAAGGCTAAAACACCGGTGGTTTTGGTTTGATTCCGAAGGGTTGGGAACTAAAACCAATCAATTATTAATATTTGTAAAACAAAAAACGAATCGATCCTAGGGATAGAATGACCGATCCAAATTTTTGCAATTAAATCATATGGTATTAAGCTAGGTATGAAATTTATGACTTTAGTTTTTATCAAAATGATTAGATATAATGACACCAACATAGTCCTTAGTCTCATCAAAGTTACAAGAAACACAGTATCTATTCTAACCGAACACATTATTAGGTAGAAATTAAAACTTTTTAAGGGTTTTGTTTCCATCTTAAAAGATCGATGTGTCTAGCAAAATGGTCCAATGTCCTCATAAAATTGATGCTTATTTTCATATTTAAACAATATAAGCCTTGAGTTTCTTTTATCCTGTACAAAATATAAATTCAAAAAATATGTATATTTTAAAAAAATTAACATATACGGTGATTGAACAATTTTAGTCATCGATTGACCGTCTAAATCTTAAAATCGAAGATCGAATTACTAGCAATTAACGGTCCGATTAACCTATTGACCATGTCGATGGTATACGTGGCATCGATTTTTCCGACCAGTCTCGATCAGCGCACTTAGGTGTCACTCGATTATAGATCTTTTTTTTTTTTTTTTCAATAGCAATAATAATAATAATAATAATAATAATAATAATATACATCCATGATCAACCAAAGTGATGGGGAAATGGAAAGTATATAAAATATACAATTATTTTAATGGCAAGAAATAAAACACACGGGATGGTCATAATAAAGTCCCCCAACTGCACATCTCTTTCAATTCCATCAAATGCAGGAGGCTCAAGAGAAGTTCATGGTCAAGAAATGCGCAACGTGAACAAGCTTCGTACGAAGGTGAAAAAGAAAAAAGAAAAAAAAAAAAAAACTTTTAGGTCGTAAACTCATAACTAATACGTTTGAACCTTCACCAAACCCTTTCGAAAAGCTCTCTCGCAAAATCACGATCCCTTTCTCTCACTCTCTAGAAAAATTTTCTCTCTCTCTTTCTTCTGCTTAATTTCTCGCGACCCAAACACTCAGGACATGGAGCAATCGAAACAGAACAGCGAAAACCAACAGGATCAGAAGAAGAAGATGCCGCTCGTTTGGGACTGTGGAAGCTCGCTCTACGACTCCTTCGAGCTCAATTCCTTCAGACGCCAACTCGATTCCGCCATATCCTCCAGAAGCCTCTCGATGCCTCACCTGTCCGACCGCCGAGTCATTCCCGCGCCGGCGAAGAAGTCGTCGAAGATCTCCCGATCGATCAACAAGCTTCTCCGGTCGATTTTCCGGCAGAAGGCTAATTCCGATCCGCTTTTCCGGGTGAGAGAGCAGTCGAAGGACGGCTTCTTCGTCGTCTACGACAAGTCCGGCGCGCTGACTACGATTCCTGAGGTTCCGGAGATCGATTTCGGCGGATTCTCGCCGGAGATTGGATCGCTGGTGGCGAGAACCGGACCGGGGCGGTTCGCGGCGACGAGTTCGATGGGTGTATCGTGTACTTAATTAGCTAGCTAGGTACATAGCTGATGGAGAATATAAAAATTTTTGCTTAATTTTCCATAAAACCGTATAATATGATGCTCTGTGTATAGTATGGAAGAAATTCTTGTATAATATTTTAATGTTTTTGAATATTGTTTTTCTCGTTCTTTTTTTAATAATAATATCTTCTTTGTTAGAGCCAACAAATTATATATAATAATGGTTTCAAATTATTGTTAATTATTAATCGTTATTAGTAGCAAGATTTATAGTTCTCGGGCTAAATAAGTAAATAACTAATTTCACTTTATGTGATCAAAACTCTTACTACTATAATTATCGTATACAATTGAGCCAAAATAAAAATTATGGCATACAATAATGACGTGTATACCCATTTTATAATTTCACCCTTAAATTAAAATTTTATATAATAATATCATTTTACACATCATAGAATTTTCTATAACTAACGTCTCTAATGACCAGTATGATGATGTTCTCAATAAAATATAAAAAATAGTGTGATGATGTAGCAGATGGTGTGACATTTGATTATTTTTATTATAGAATTTTGTGATTGTGTATGAAGAATACTTTATGATATAAATTTATTACTAAATAATTGTGCTATTTTACTATTTAAAATTATGCCTAGGAGGGTACCACACATTTTTTTTCTCATTTATTTTATAGGAAGATGTAAAATTCCAAGTTGGATCAAACAAAAGCTTTTATCTGTTTATTTTGGATATCTGTTTCGAAATATTTATTTGTTATAATATCAACTGAATTTGAGATATGGTGCTATGGCTTTTATTCATTAACAAATGAAATAACTAACAAGAATTTTATTATCATGTTCCTTGATGAGACTAATTACGTGCCTTTTTTTGTTTCATTTCTTCTTGCCAACACATTTTTAGGTCTTTCCTTCATCAACGCCTAAGTGGCACTATATAATCTGCGTAATATTATGAAGTGGGATAAAAACCATTTCAAAAGAAAAACGAAGAATAAAACCTATAATGGGCCTTTGTGGTATGTTTTAATGGGCCATAACCCTTCTATAGCATTATTTTTTAGGATCAATCACACAATTGGTCCAATTACGTTTATTAAATTAAAATATGACTCTAATTTATAAAAATTTTATAAATGTCTCTTAATGATATCATTAAAATTATTTATATGTAATTATATAGTACAATATGTAATATCATTAAGATAATTACTATATCATTAAAGACATTTTAAAAATATTTTAAATATTGTGTTAGATTTTAATTTTATAACAATAATTTAGACACGTATTATAATTTTTTCTATTTTTTAAGGTTAATGAGACAATTGGCCCAATTACGTTTATTGAATTATGACTCTAATTTGTAAAAATTCTATAAATGTTTCATAATGATATCATTAAAATTATTTATATGTAATTATATAGTACAATATGTAATATCATTAAGATAATTACTATATCATTAAAGACATTTTAAAGATTATTTAAATATTGTGTTAGATTTTAATTTCATAACAATAATTTAGACATGTATTGTAATTTTTTCTATTTTTTAATCTTACCATTTGTACGAAAAAATTTTAAAAATACTATCTTTAGAGAATACAAAGACATAATTGACTATAAATATTTTGATTTAGAATAAGGCAAGTAAATGTTATTTTTAAGGATATTTTGGCCTTTTTGGCCAAGAGAAATTATATAAATTAAAGGAAAAAATGATAGAATACACTAATGATAGTGAAAAAGCGGCATAACACTTAATATACTCGTGTTTTAATTTGAATAGATTAGGCGATATATAATTTCTTTGCTATCATTGTTGTGTTCTGCTACTTATTTTTTATTCTTTTGATTTATATAATGAAAAAATTATAATACGTGTTCAAATTATTGTCACGAAATTAAAATCTAACATAATATTCAAAATATCTTAAAAATATCCTTAATGATATAGTAATTATCTTAATGATATTACATATTGTATTATATAATTACATATAAATAATTTTAATGATATTATTATGAGACATTTGTAGAATTTTTACAAATTCGAGACATATTTTAATTCAACAAACGTAATTAGACCAATTATCTTATTAACCCTTATAAATATCTCCTACCCAAAAATGCTAACATACTTTTAAATAACACTTGTTTGCGTAACCCTAACTTAAAAACCTGTGACCGATTATGTTTGTATTATTTTTAGAAGTGGTATATTTCATACCTTTTTTCTAGAAGTGGTAATATTGAAATAAAATGCCATAGAAGTGATAATTCTTTACCAATTCATCCTTTTAATTTTGGAAGGGAGCCTATAATGAATGGCCTATGCAGTTGTTAATTGTGATGCGCCCATCACAATAGCAATAGGACCACGGATTTATATATCAGGCCGCTGGGGACACTTCTAAAAGACTTGGGTCGGAGAGATGCAATAATTCCTGTCATGTTTCCAAAGAAATGATTAGTTTTTTTTATTATTTTTTTTTTTTTTTTATTTTTAAGATTTAAGAACTAAAATAGGAGACTTTTATGGTAAAAACCCCATCCATAATATACATTTTAAAATTATTAAATCTCGTCAAAAATAAAGAGGGAAAAATAGAAAGAGCAGTGAAAGGAAAAGTCAAGTGAAATTTTGTCCTCCCAAAATGAGTTGCTAATTAAAGTCAAAATCAAAGTCCAAAAGTTAAAGTCAAAATTTAACCTTGATTAATGATATTGTGTACTTTCCCCAAAGTTTTGGAAATTTAGCAGTGCTATTGTGATTTTTTTCGCCCAACCTTTGGGCTCTGTTTGGTTCATAAGTTTTTAATATGTTAGATTTAATTTGAAAAAAATTACACTAACACTGTTATAGTTCTTCAAGTATTAAGGCTTTATTTGTTTTTGTTCTCAGAATTTTTAGAAATATTTTCATACGTTTTATGAGGCAAAATTTTAAAAACACTTTCAATATAATTTTAAATTTACTTTTTAAAACAAAAATATTTTTACTTGTTTTAAAAATAATACTAAATGATATAATTTTAAAATAATTTTAAGCATTTTTTTTCCTGACAGTACACATTCGTCGTTTGCTGATTTCAAAAAGAAGAAAGCAAAACTTAAACTAGAAACGACACGTAGTTTAATCGAGAAAAAGAACCCTCGAAAGAGGTTTAAGCAACCTCTCCTCCTACTGGTCGGAGTACTGTCGCAGGGCATCAGAAAAAGCTTCGGAGAAACTGCACGGACATGGAGAAATCTTTGGTGGATTTGGACAATGGCACCACCTGCTCGTCGTGGAACTACTGCGGCCAGCGATTAGCCACTGGTTCCGCCGATGGCTTCGTTTCCATCTTCGACTCGCGCGATTCAGCTTCTTCGTCCTTCACTCTCACTTCCAAGTCTCGGGTTCGTTCAAACCCTAATTCTTCTTCTGTTTTCTCTCATTGCCTCATTTTGTTTGATCTGTGTTGCTCACGACTGGAATTGGAGGTAGTTTCTTTCGGACTTCAATCGGAATTTCGTTTCCTTCAGTTATTGATCGTTCTTTGTACCATTGAATGCAAAATCCGTGTAAAATAGCTGAGTTTTGGATTCTTATTTTGCTTAAGTTATAAACTAATACTCTTAAAAATCATCGATTTAGTGCAATGGCGATTGACAGTAATTTGATATTCATTCGAAGATTTTAATTTTTTTAATTTCCAGAAGCCGAAAATTTAGCATTTGAAAAGTGAGTTAGAACGGACAGGTAGAACTAAAATACTATAGTATATGAGAGCTTTATGCTATATAGTATATTTTTATTTTATATCGTAACATGTGAGAACTTTACATGCAGTATGAGTTGGAAATGAGCGTTGAAGAGTAACATTTTTGGCAATACCTGAATGTGTAGCGGAAATTGAATAGCTTTGATTTGTAATTTATATGAAGTGTGTACTTTAACATTTAGAGGTTATTAGTAATTTGGCTTGTGTAGATTCTCTGTTCTTTTTTGTGCTCTCAATATCCTGTCATTGTAAAATTATTATCCATAAATGTTAGAGAAAAGTGTGTTGGTTTTGGTTTTCATTTGTATAATTTTTCGTATCTTTGAGAGGTCTCCCTCATTTCTTTTTCCTGTCATCTTCTTTTAGGTGCATGATACTGGTATTGTCAAGGTTGTTTGGATTCCACCGGAATATGGCGATGCAGTTGCGTGTGTTTGTGCTGATGGAACTTTGTCATTGTGGGAGGAGGTTGTAGAAGGTACTAAATACTAACTGGATACAGACTCACCATCTTGTTTGACACTGAGGAATGCACCCATGACCCATTTCAAGTCTTTACCTTGGGCTTTGTAAAAATTGTATGCTATTTCCTTTTAGTAAGCGCTTCTGCAGTTACTTTGGATGTTATATTTATTGGTAGCTTATGTTTCGAACGAATTTTGTATAATTTTGAAGATGCCATGATTGTCTTACTGCCCATTATTGTTTTTCAGATGCACAGCCCCTTCAGTGGAAGCTTTGCAAAAGCTTTAAAAGCAATACTTTTCAAGTGCTAGATGTTCAATTTGGAGTTTCCCTTTCTGGCTTGAAAATGGTGAGATTAAACAGATTACTGTTTTGTTCTGCTTCTATTTTTTATGTTTTGCTTGTAGCACTAAAATTGATGCGACTACCGACGATTGAGTAGTGATTTCTTATCATTTCTTATGGTACAATTCCGGTTTCTTCTAAGAGATTTGATGCTATGTTTCCTCCAAATTGTTATTTTCTATGTCAGAACAAAATAGTACAATCTTTATTTGATTGTGTATGATCTCACATTATTAGCTGCTAGCAATTCCAACGGGGACTATGCTTTATTTATTTAATTATTTTCCCGTAAGGATTCTTTCTTGTTTTGCAACACTTTACAATGTTAAGAATTTAATATTGTTCGAATGTTTGTAACTCTGAACAATCATTTATAGGTTGCTGCTTATTCAGATGGCCACATTAGAGTCTATGAGCTCTTAGATCACTTGGATCTGAAGAATTGGCAGCTTCAGGTATTATCTTATCTAATTCGGTTACAACTAGACTTTTCTTGATAGAATTTCTGAGTATCATTAATTTGTACAAGCTGGAAAATCTAATACTTGAATTCAGTTTGTATGCTAACGAAACAATGCTCAAAAGCTTTGTACGCCAAAAGCCAAATTTTTGGTTTGTATTCTGTGGAGTGTAGTGTTGGCTTGTATAGTGGTAATGACTACATAACTGGTACTTGAGTCTAGAGGGAAAGAAGAAAAATCCTATCACTAACATCTTCTCAATAATCCATTTTGGCCAGGCTGAATTTCAGAATGTCAGTGACTCAGTATCTACGTTGGGTAAAGCATCGTGTTTGTCTGCATCTATTTCATGGAAACCACAAAGAGGTGAAAGCCAGGAATCAAGTTTTGTTTTGGGTTTTAATTCGGATACACAGCAACTTAATTCCTCCAAGGTAAGGCATTCCTGCCCATCTTACTTTACTGTTTCCATTTTGTGTAATGGCCACGGCCAGTAAAATCCTGAAAACGATAAATGAATCTTTGTAGTTATGTTTTCATGAGAGGCCCTTTTTGAAATCAGTTGCAAGGATTAGCATTTTTTCCATGGTTTTCCACCAATTCTTTGCCATAAAAAATCTCTGGCATAGAAGTGGTGGTTTAAGTTTTTTAACTGGTGGGTGGTTGATCAAAGTTATCGCCAAATTAATCACATCAACTGGCTTTCAACAATTTTAATCACAATTAATCATGTTATATCTCTACAGGTATGGGAATTTGATCAGGCTCATCAAAGATGGCTTCCAGTTGCAGAATTGGCTCTGTCTGGCAACAAGGGAGATCAGGTCTATTCTGTTGCATGGGCACCAAATATTGGCAGGTAAGAAGTACAATAGTTTTACTTGTTAAAAAAATGAAAAATTCCCTAGAAAATCTGATTTTATTTTGCCAAGTGGAAATAGATACAGACTTTATATTGTTCTATGTTTGTTTTGTTGGTAAAAGGAAAAGTAAGATGAAGCCGTTTGATATCAATAGTATATTACACAATTCTTAATGCTCAGGCCATATGAGGTAATTGCTGTCGCCACCCACAAGGGAATAGCGCTATGGCATCTTGGATTGATCCCCGACGTAGATGGAAGGCTCTCAGTGGAGCAAGTTGCATTGCTTTCTGGTCACGGAGGCGAGGTATCAATATTTGGAAAATGTCAATTTTTCCTAATTGTAATCTTACTTGCTGAAGGCAGGAATATGGTTAAAATAAATGACTGACAACATATGCTAATGAAGATGTCTCGTAATGAATATTAGAGAATAAAATATTTTCTACTTCAAATCACTTGGAAGCACGAACTCATATTTTCGACAATACTTCCATGCCGATGTTCATATAGTATATACACATGTCATACAAACACAAGTATACCTCTTGGTCGGGCAATACAAACATGGAAACAGTGAATGAATTTGGATTGGAGGGTTCTTTAAAAAATGCCAAGAAGTGCTTCTTGGATTAGAATATTTGCTTGCTTCAACTTTGTAAAGAAAACTGGTAGCTTGTTGGTTATTATGTTCTCTTTTATGGTCAGGTCTGGCAGATGGAATGGGATATGAGTGGAATGACATTG
Source organism: Artocarpus hirsutus (assembly GCA_946598075.1). NCBI lineage: Eukaryota > Viridiplantae > Streptophyta > Magnoliopsida > Rosales > Moraceae > Artocarpus > Artocarpus hirsutus. Next base: position 98,816 of record CAMOHE010053431.1, read on the forward strand.
GCAACCACAGGAAGCGACGGAAAAGTTAGGTTGTGGCAATCAAACTTGAACGGTATTTGGCATGGACAAGCTGCATTTGAACCCACCACTTAAGTATCCGGTGGTCTCTCTTTGGCATACTCTTTCTGTGGCCTTTCATGTATGTTAACGTTATAAGAAACAGCCGTCCAAATGCCGGGGTTTTTCCGATTTGCTTCTTGTACACATTAGTGTTTTTTATACAATCACAAGAAGCTTTATCTTAGCAAAACAAGTACAACGAAGCTTTAATATTAAGACTCTTAGATTAAAGATTTCTCACACTTGTTCAAGTTGTACTGGTATTGGTGACTTATGGTGCAATTATGTTACTTGATTGTAACTGACTTAATTTTTAACTGCTAATTTAAAATCGAGGGGAAAGCGAAAGGAATTGCGACTTGACCAACCACTGACACGCCTGCAGATTTTTGTGCTTTCATTTTTTTACAAGCCTCATTGAGTTTTCAGTGAAACCAAAGGTCAAAACCATGCGTATTTTAGGTGTAATCTGCCGACAAATTTTTTAACCCTTTATGAAATATGGAGTTTTAAATTATGCAAGAGAAACTTTTAAGGTCTTTTTTTTTTTTTTTTTAACATAAAAGAGCCCATCTTCGTCAAACCGCATCGCATCTCTTGTACAAATAGGTTTCTATTTCATTTAAAAAAAAAAAGATTTCTATTCCTCTATTCACGCTTATTTATAGTAGCGAATAGGTGTTGAACTTAAATTCTTAGCAAGTGCTGGACCAATGTGTAGACCAACTGTTTTGAGGTCATAGCTTCACCCGTCAGCGAACTTGTTAGCATCTGACCATTGGGTTTAAGCAGAGAGCACCTTGACCTCTCTCTCTCTCTCTCTCTTTCTTTTTTGAGAATTCAAGGCAGTTAGCTTTTATTTGTCAGATTTTCATTCAAGTTAAGCTTCTAGGATATCCTCAGCCAAAAAAAAAAAAAGAAGGGAGGATTATTGAAGGAAAAATATTAAATGTGAGCAAACATCTAATATACGTTCCCAAATAGTAACACATAGAAAAATAAATAAATAAAAAAAATTGAATAGGTGAGCTCTATATGTAGATAGAAATAACAAGGAAAAGAACGATTTTGCTAGTTTTGAATTAATTGAACATCTGAAGAAGAATATCATTTATAAAGATGACAAATCAAAAGAGCGGAGTTTGTGTTACAGGAACTTCTGGGTACATTGGTTCTTGGCTTGTAAAAAAACTCCTTCTGAATGGTCATACCACAGGAACTTCTGGGTACATTGGTTCTTGGCTTGTAAAAAAACTCCTTCTGAATGGTCATACCGTCCATGCAACTCTCAGGAACTTAGGTTCTTGGCTTGTAAAAAAACTCCTTCTGAATGGTCATACCACAGGAACTTCTGGGTACATTGGTTCTTGGCTTGTAAAAAAACTCCTTCTGAATGGTCATACCACAGGAACTTCTGGGTACATTGGTTCTTGGCTTGTAAAAAAACTCCTTCTGAATGGTCATACCGTCCATGCAACTCTCAGGAACTTAGGTTATCTCTCTCTCTCTCTCTCTCTCTCTACATATATATATATATATGTATATATATATTTGTAAAAATTATGCCGCTTTTTTTTGGTCCCTAAATTATTGGCAAAAAGTCTGGTTACAGGAGACCCATCAAAAGTAGGACTTTTGAAGTCTCTCCCAAATGCAGAAACCAAACTTGTTCTGTTCCAAGCAGATATATACAATCCTCTAGAGTTTGACCCTGCAATTAAAGGATGTGAGTTTGTCTTTCATGTTGCCACCCCAAAGCAACACAATACTCAGAGCAATCAGGTCACTGTCCCCTTTGATTTTTTAACAACATTAGTACATATATAGATGTAACATGTTATATCTATGCGTCTATACATTTTTTTAATGATTTAATCAGTTTAATTTATATGTGTACGTATATAGTACAAAGACACCACTGAAGCTGCAGTTGCTGGGGTGAGGCTAATTGCTGAATCATGCGTTCGATCAAAAACCGTCAAGCGCCTGATCTACACCGCAAGTATCATGGCGTCGTCACAGCTGATCGAAGGCGGAAATGGACTGTGGTGTTGCGTCGATGAATCCTGTTGGACTCCGATTGATTACCCCTTTACTTATGGCACTGACTTTACTTTGGTAATTTCTTTTTAACTTGGCTTCAAATTAAAAGACGTTCCAAATTTGTATAATGTTACGCCTTTAATCGTCAATTAGTATAAAATCTTGACTAAATTGTCAATATGTACAAAAAATATATTTTATTAGCGAAACATTTTTTTACCTTGTTAGATTTGCATAATGTTTGATTCTGAAATGATTTTGATGTTCAGCATTAATATAGAAACCTTGAGTTATCACTGCTTATTGTATTTGACTTTTTTTTTTGGGAATTATACGTTATTAGGGAAACACTAGGTCAAAGACAATAGCTGAGAAATCAGTGTTGAAGTATAATGAATTAGAAAATGGTATACTTGAAGTGGCAACACTTCCTTGTGGTGTAGTGGGAGGAGAAAGTCGGCTTCCCTACTTGCCCTTAAGCTTGAGAGCCATTTTTTCACAACTCTAGGGAAATAAAGATTTGTATAATGCATTGAAATTTGTGCTAGAAATTTCTGGTTCGATTCCTCTTGTGCACATTGAAGATGTTTGTAGGGAACATGTTTTCTGCATGGAAAAGCCATCAAGAGAGGCAGATTCTTCTGTGCAGTTGCCAATCCTACTCTCAAAGTAATTGGCCTTTACTTGCAAGAGAATTTTCCGGAATACAAGATTGCAAAAGAGTAAGATGTGATCTACTCATTTCATTTCCTATATTGTCATTTTTACAGAAGGTATGATTTACTTTATTTATTGACTTGTTATTTTTAGGAAGAATTATGTAAAAAGGTTTTTTAAAAAATCCCATTTTTATGGACAAAAAAATATACCATTGCTATAAACACTACACAATTTTGAATTAAAAGAATCATATTACATTAAAAATTTTACAAATTTAAGAGAATACAAAAAATACCCCCTCGGTTTTAGTTAAACACAACATTTACCCTTGAATTTTTTAAAATACAAAAAGTATCCCTTATATTTTTGAAACCATTCCTTCTTTTAACTTTTCTTGTTTAGTTTTTTTTTTAATGACTAAACCATCCTCGAAGTATAAACACAATCAAAAATATGTGTTTAGTTTATGCTAGCTTTCAAATCCCCTGTTAGATTCAACATCAACATGAATAAAATTTTAAACACCGATTTGAATTTTTTTTAAGGATATAAGTTTTTTCATTTGAAAAAGAAAGTGCACCATATTTAAAAAAAAGATTGAAAACTTAATATTATTTGATCACATTAGTTGTATTGAGTATTTCAAACAAGTTGGTTTTACTTTGCCATACGAAATATATTATTATTTCTAAATAGAATTTTAATATCACAAGTATATATAAAAAATATTGGGTAATATAGAATTGATCGCAAGTTAATTTTATTTTTCACTCTTCAAATATTAGGTGTTTGGTTGTAGTTTCAACAAGATCCCCATTTTTTATTTTTAAGGGTATATGTGTCTTTTTAAATGATGTATTTATTGAAAGTCAAAAAAAGATAGTTTTTAGATTGTTTGAAGAACACAGAAGATACTTTTTGAATTTTAAAAAACTTAAAGACAAATGTTCTATTTAACTAAAACATAAAAGATACCTTTGTATTTTCTCCAAATTTAAAGGAACTTATAAAAATCTATCAATCCAAAGTATTATCATGTACCATAAAATCCTTGTGTTTAAGGCCAGACCTTCATAAATTTTTGAAAGCAAGAAAATTATGAGTAACGGAAAATAATTATATAAAAATTGAATGTTTGAGGTGTCAAAATTTTACGAAATTAATAACAATATAATTATCTTTTCACCACCACTTCTGGCCCTACTCAAGTTTTTTCACCAAATGCTCCAATTCCATTGAAACTTGCACATATATGATATACATAAAGTTTATGCATGTTTATATATGTCTGAATATATGGTTAATCATATCAGATTCTTGGAACCAGAAAGAGGACCTACATATGATTTCACGAAGCTTATGAAGATAATATTATGACGTTAAGAAGGCTCTGGACCAGAGTGTGGAATGCGGCAGGCGATTTGGAGCTCTCTAATTTCTAGCAGATTAAAAAATAAAATAAAATAAAATAATGCAATCTTAAATTCTTAATTTAGATATTCTCTTAATTCATAAATATATATATTCAATTTCTCTATTTTTTTCTCTCTCTCTTAGAAAAAAAAAAGAAAAGGAAAAATATTCTAAAAATGCATAAACCTACTTAAATTCCATGTAGTTACAGCTATTCGATTGCACTAGCTAATATATGTTTTCTCACGGGACATCAAAGATTTAAAATGGGAATCAGGGGACATTCTATTAAAGATTTCTTCCTAGTTTTGACTATATTAGTATTTCTATTCATATTAAGAAATATCAAAATATTAGTTTTGAATAACTTATCTGATTATGTGTTTTTTAATGTGTATTTTATATGGAGTCTATTCATAATGTCACTTACTACTTACTAGTGAAACTTTTGTCTTTTAGTCCGTAGATGTAGGCATTTTGTAGTCCAACTATATTTTGATCTCTTTGTATTCCCTTCTCCCCTTATTTTTCTCTTTTTTGATATTTTATTTATTTTTCTAGCAGGAGGAGGGAAATGAAAAGGAAAAATCTGGGATCCCTTTAATAGATTATTTGTTTCAGCCCATCAGTTATATATGACTATGGGGTGTTCCTAAATTAAATCGATAAAACTTTGAGTTTGCAATCCACCAAGTTGTCGTATTTTAAGATGTTTTTTCCCCCCTAAAATGTCTATTTTGTTTACACGTTGCTGTCCTATTCAATATGTTGTCGTTTGTAGTTTTTACTGCCATATTTCTCTCGTTTTGAAAGTCGTTGTGGCCTTTAATGTGGTTTTCCTTTTAGGCACTCAGGTTCTTATAAATTATTGTCGTTTTAAACTGTTCTTTTTGTTCTTTTGTAGGCGGGTGATCGTTTTCAAATTTCGTCCTGTTTCTCATCTTTTTACCCTTTTAGAAGCTAGAGGTTGTCGTTTTGAAATTTCATGCTAGACTTTGTTTTAGTTGTTATCAATTTAACCCGTCGTTTTCCCATTTTCAATGTCGTATTTTAAATTTTCAAGCCTTTTTTTCCTCGCTGAGTCGCGGTTGTCCTTTCTCAGGTTTTTGACGTTTTGTAAATTGTGTTGTCGCCCTAAAAAAGGTTATGTTTTTATGTACTACGCGTTATTGAAAGGATTGTCGTTTTTATGGTGTTTATTGATTATGTTCTCTAAACTTGACGTAGTTTCTAGAAAAAATACGTAAAACATCTTATGTGTCTTGCCTAAACATCATTTTTGTCTCTTTTGTTATTAAAATGCATAAAACATCTTATGTGTTTTTAAAATTATACTTAAAATACCTCATAAGTTTTGCCTAAATACTACTTTTACCCCTTTTGTTATTAAAATTCCCATACATCCCTACATTTACAAAAACATACTCAAAGTTTCCTACGAATTTTTTATTTTTTATTATACTTTTTAAAAACTAAAATTATCCATCTTACTTTTTGATAAATACAATTTTAAAACAATATTAAACCGAAATATAATAAAATCAATCTTAAAATTGTTAAAAACTCTTAAAATAATTGAAGTATTTGCTTAATTAAAATACCTATTTGAACATTTAAAATTACCTTTTCTCTAGCTTTTAAGTACAGTTATATTTAAAATAACATTCAATATATATTGAGAAAGATAATCTTGAAATTTTTAAAAAATTATTTTGCTTCAGAATTATTTTGAGTATGATTTTAAAAACATAATGCAAGTTTTAGGCATTATATAATAAAAAATAAAAGTGATATTTAAGCAAAACACATATGATATTTTAAGCATTTTAATGATAAAAAAGTTAAAATAATATTTATGCAAAATACGAAAGGTACTTTGTGTATTTTTCTAGTTTCTTAGGCATGTTCTTATTTATTACTTGTTGTTCCAATAAATATTCAAATATTTATTATTAACGTCGTTTTATGAGACCCACTTTATAACTGTTGTAAATAGGAAGAAGATCTCGTGATAGGCAGACATACTCCACAAACAAACTTAAAAATTTGATAAGTGCGAGCTAGCTCGGCAATCTGTGGAGCCTTGCACCCCATCCGCCGTTGCTTACTTAAAAAAGTATACGAATGAATAGAATATGTATTTTTTTTTAGAAGAAAGGCAGTTTATTTGATAGAACTGGCAAAATATATCGGTTAGCATATGTTTTTTAACGGTTAAATTTAAAGAAAAATGTTTTTTTGACCAAATATAACGAATCAAAAAACTGATAAGATTCAGATAGTTCGCCTTAAAAAATATCTAAATTATTTTGAATTAATCATAGAAATCCCGCATCAACTTTAGCCTTTTTAATATTATGCCCACCATATTTTAAAACGGAATAATTTGAGAGAAGGGTCAAAAAAAAAAAATTTCAATTGGATAAATGACCTTTTTTTTTGCATTAAAAAGTTATTTTTTTCTTAATACTGAAATTGTCCTAGTTTTTTTCAGAAAAAAAAGAAAAAGGACTGTATCGAGGAAAGGAACCTAACCAAGGTGGAAACAAAAAAACTGGAACTGTTTTGATGTCAAAAAAACCAGTTTTTTGATGCTTAAAAACTAAAAAAAAAAAAAGAGGTCATTGACCAAATAAATTTTTTTAAAAAAGTCATTTTTACAATTCCCCATTTTAAAACCCATATTTAAAAACTTAACATTTGTTTTCTTTTAATCTTTAAAACGTAAGATTTGTTTTCTAATTTATGAAATATGAACAAAAAAACTCATTGAATTATGATTTTGACCATAAATAATATTATATTACACATATAAGGATTGTTGAATAGTTTGATGAACAATTATACTGTTATCTAATCTTGATGCTGGAACATAAAAGTGAAAGAATAGACTATTTGTTTCAAAATTTTCTTAACATTTTTAGTTTATATTTTCAATAACTAAAATTTTTAACTTGAATTAATTTTTAAAATTAAAATTAGCATTAAACATGGTATATGTATCAAAGTACTAATATAATATTATGTCCCAAATATTAAGTTTTATAAAAAGTTATAATAAAAGGAATTTTTTTTTAATATTTTATAATTTAGAGTAATGCTATGTTGCGTTACGAAATTAGAAAGATAAAGTGTACAAAAAGAATTTCTGTCATTAATTTTCTCAAACGAAAAGCTCGTGTGAAATATAAAAATTATTCAATGTCGACGGTCTTGATCATCTATTGGATTTAACTTGGACAATAAAAGATAACGATATCAAGCGGCCATCATGTCCAACCACACACCACCATCTCCGAAACTCCCGTACTTCATCACTCTCCTTCTTCCACCATTAAAACCGAACACCACAAAAACCCGCTTAAAAAACTAAGCTCAAGAAACTTTCATTTTTCTCCATTATGACTACCAATCTTCACACTATTTGTAAATCCCCCACCTTCCTTGTCCCTTCAACTTTTCTGGGTTCCTCTTCATCTTTCCCAAAACCCCACCAAAGCAAACCATTTTTGATAACTTTTAGAGAATCCAAGGGTTACAGAAAGATATTACATTTGGGGAACAAGAAGAAGATTAGAGGATGGATTGTCTGCGATGCACTCCTGCCAGTTGATCCATGGGCACCCACCATTGATTCAGAGAGCATAGCTTCCCAGTTGTTCGCGGTTTCTTTGTTCCCGTACATTGGTTTCTTGTACTTCATAACCAAATCCAAGTCTGCCCCAAAGCTCACTCTCTTCGGTTTCTACTTTCTACTCACCTTTGTGGGGGCCACCAGTAAGTTTCTTTTCTCTTTTCTGTTTTGCTTTGTTCATCTCAAAATAAAAATGTCTGCTTTGGGTTAAAGACTTTAGCTTTATGATAATTCTATGATTTGTCTGTTTTAGCTTTGTTGAACTCAAATCACAAAGTGGGTTCAAGGTCATTTTGACTTTGATATGAAAATCACAAGTGCTACATGAATTATTATAAATGTCATTTTGGTAGGCATGTTAAAAGAGAGTAAAAGATTTATTTATTTTTTACTTTTTTTAAACTAAAAACATTAGCTGAAAATGGGTACCCAATTAGGGCCTAATTTTAGTTATAAAATCGTCAACTTGCCCTTTACACTTACAATTACTAAAACTTGCTTCCAAGATCTACAAGACACAACTTACAGAGTTTAGCAAAGAGGGAAACTTAATCATGGTGAGGCTGGGTTCGGCAAAGACTTTCTTTCGGAGGAACTAATGATGTTAATTCGATCCGTGGGTTCCGAATATGGGGACGTAATTGAGTACATGGAACTACTGGAGATTGTACCTCTGAAGGGTGCTATGACTAATGAGGTTTATCAGGTGACTTGGCCTACAAAAAAGGGCCATTTTCAGCGAAAAGTGTTGGTCCGACTTTGTGGCAAAGGAGTCGGGGTTTTCTTCAATAGGGAGGATGAAATCCGCACGTTTGAGTATATCTCAAAACATGGTCAGGGACCACGTCTTCTAGGGCGGTTCGCAGCTGGATGAATAGAGGAGTTCATTCATGCCAGAAAACTTTCGGCTGCCGACCTCCGTGATCCTGAAATATCCTCTCTTATAGCTGCGAAGTTGAGAGAGTTCCACAAGCTTGATATGCCTTTTCCAAAGTATGTACACCTCTGGAACACGATGAGGAAATGGCTTGCTACGGCAACGGAATTGTGTTCCCCACAAGACACTGAAGAATTCGGCTTGGATACTCTAGTAGGGGAAATTGATATGCTTGAGAAACAATTACCTAGTGAATCTCAAGAAATTGGATTTTGTCACGATGACGTGCAGTATGGCAATGTAATGTTGGATCAAGAAGCAAGATCGATCGCTCTAGTCGATTACGAATATGCCAGTTACAATCCTGAGCTGACATTGCAAATCATTTCTGTGAAATGGTGGCAAATTACGATTCAGAGACACCTCATGTTTTGGATTATAGCAAATGTCCAGATCCAGAGGAGCGCCGGAGATTTGTAAGGATTTATCTAAGCTCCATAGACAGCCATCCCGGCGATGCCCGAGTGGAGAAGCTACTCAATGATGTTGAGAAATACACTTTAGCAAGCCACCTGTTTTGGGGCTTGTGGGGAATCATTTCGGGTTATGTAAACAAGATTGACTTCAACTACATGGAATATGCAAGGCAAAGGCTTTGGCAGTACCGGTTGAGAAAGCAAGAATTGTTGGCTTTTTCTTCACGCATTTCGCCTTGATGGAACTAATGGATCTATTCTACCCAAGTGAGCTAGTTCATGATAAAATTTTCACAAAATCTGTAGCCAGCTTATTGGTGTTAACAATAACGTGTTTGAACCTATTTTTTCTATTGGGACATTGGCTGTAAACTTTGTCAAGGTTTTGGTACGTCACTGAATCCACTTGTTAAGGTGGAAAAGGAAAATTTAATAATGCCTAACGGAAAAAAAAAAAAAAAAAAGGTTCTGTGATCCTTGTATACCAAAATGCTTGTGCTTCTATTTGTTGAATTTTCATATCGAAAGGCGCTCTTCAATTTTATGATCTTCATGAAGAGGGCCACACAACTGAAATTTAATTCTATCCAGTTTTGTGAGTTGTTCTTTTGGATTTCATTTCTGAACCGAGATCTTCGTCCAAACAAGAAGTTCGTATGTCCTTTTACTCCTTCATTCTCAAATGTTCTATTACTGCAAATAATCTTGTTCTCAACTCTACTGACATCCTTCACTTTGATCTCTGCTGCTCCTGCATCTATCTAACAGTCCCTGCAGGAATTTATGGTAAGTTTCCACTGTTGAAAAATTCACTTTCTTGTTCATGTAGATCAGGTTTTTTCATAGATTTCTGACTATGATGCTCTATGTTGGCACAGCGAAGGTGTACTACGGAACTTCCTTGTCTAATGTGGACTGGTTACACGGCGGGGCTGAGTCTCTTCTGACTCTAACCAATTTATTCATTGTGATGGGGTTGAGAGAAGCTCTTAGAAAAGCTAGAGATGATGAACCAGATGCACCTGATTCTATGTCAAGGTTAACAGAGAAGAAAGAACCTTCCATCTAGGTAAAAAACCAATTTAAGTTTGTGCTTGTTCTCATATGTTTCTTATTTAGCATTCTGCTTTACGTGTTAGATTTAGCTCTTTTCTCTTATGCTTCCTAACCTCTGTCAATTCTCAATGTTCCTGCAGAGTCTTCTCCGGCCAGGTAACAGAAGTAAAGTCAGAAAATTCGCACTATTTACGCTGTCACGTGCTTCAAATGGTGGTTCATGCTCGGAATTCTCTGAACGGATCCCGAAGTTATGTTGTACAACCTTGTATATTGTTGTTTGTTAATTAGTTATGGAAACAATTGGTTATTCCTTACAAGCCCTTGCCACCTCTTTTCAGAAGAAGATAATTATGTACCAGTGTTGACTATTTGGAGAAGAGATTGGAATCTCTCAATCAATCTCATGTACGCTGCCAAATGAATTCAGTTGTAAAGATTTATAACATGTCTTTTGTATACCTCTTTTAGGTTTTGAGTATTAATTTCTTGTTAAATGATAATATGGTTAGAAAAAGGCCCCCTACTTTGTGAGTGCCTTTTCGGCATCTGCTATACTTTTACCAATGATGTAGAAATTCTGCTTTTGTCATGAACCAAGAAAAATTCAAATTGAAGGAAAAACTGCTTAAACTTTTTAGAATTAACATGGCTATTCCCTAATTTATAACCAGAAATAGGCTCTCAAATATTTTACAAACCATTCTTCCTCGCTTATACTACAAACTAAATTCAACTGGTGAGACGAGCTAACTTGGAAAGTTGCAATCTGAGAATCTTACTTATTTTGCTTCTTCTTTTCCTTTTTTGGAGTTTGTCTCAAGAAAAAAACCCAGGGGTGTCAAACGGGAAATTGGGGTCGATGTCGACCGGATCAAGTGAGAAGTCCATGTCTGGAATCGGAGAGTTGGAAGCCGAAGTGTTGGCCGAGATAATATCCGTAAGATCGGATTCTGAACGGTGCACGTTTTGAAACCCCACAGGGTTGTTCATCTGAAATGGTGAAAGCGGGCAGAACCCCGATTCGGGTGTGGCTGGAGACACAAAAGACTGTGCAAAACTCCCCAAGAAAGTGTCACTCTCCAACACCAAAGGGCTAAAGCTCTCGTCACCCTTCAAGTTCAAGCATCCATATTGACTCGAAGGGAAAGTGAATGCGTGTGCCACTGTCTCTTTCTCTCCCAATTCCTCAGTCATAACCCGCAAGTTTGATGGGAATCTGTGGTTCTCAAACTGTTGATGATGGGGAATAATGCTGTGATTGTTGGTTTTTTGGTCAGGATTTTGTGGTGATGCTGGTGGCTGAACTGAGCTGTTGGCTTGGGAACAAGTATGAGTTCCCCTGTATGTGATCTCAAACAAGTAAGGGTCTTCATCTGATCTTTGAACTTGCTTTGTAGCCCAACAACTCTGGGTGTTGCGGAAAGTGCATCTGTAATAGCTTCTGCATAAAGGGTAACAACTCAAATTAGATTCTCCTAAATGAGATTGTTTTCATTTTCTAGTATTATTAGTGTTTAATAGTGCTAGTTTACTTTTTGAACATGTGGTCTCTTTTTTAAGTGGGAAATTTTAGATAAGGAAAAGGACTTTTTACCTAGGATATTTGGCTCCTAGGATGTCTTTTTGGCCGTACTTTCTCCAACTATAGCCGTCATCCTGAGGCCCTTCAAGCCCGTTTTCAGAGCTAACTCTCACTTGGTCAGTCCATCTTGGCAACACCTTTCTGCAGACCAAAATTCAAACATTGTCAAGGAAAAGAAAAAACATTCTTTTCAATAGATAATTGACCATATGATCTTTGTCATATTCAAGAAGAGCAACATGGTCCGATTCAATTCACCTCTTCTTTGAGCCGTCTCTGAGGTCGTGGTCGTCGCTGCGAGGACTCTCGTTGACCGATATCGGAGACTCCGGGACGGGCAAGTTGGTGGCCACTCCAAGAGCCTGTGGCTGCTGCTGCTGCTGCTGCTGCTGCTGCCCCTGCCCCTGCATTGAGCCGCTCCATTTGAGAATCAAGAGAGCTTTCTCATAGGAAGACAATATCCTCTGCACTAAGAATTCCCTCGTCTCTGCTGAAGACTTTGCACCCAGATTCTGCCTCAACTGCTTTGCCAATTCCATCCCTTGAATTAGCTCACCAGTCAGTGTCCTTTGCTCCCAACTGCAACTACCCTCCATTGTTTTATATCAGTTAAGTAGAAAGTGTTCACTTAGACACTTCAAAGCAATATAATTCTTCTTTTTTTCTTTATTTTTTGTCGGCTTTTACTTCATTGATGCTAAAAAAACCATAACACTATTGCAAAGTGGAGATTTGGCCTTGAAGAAAGCAGAAGTGTATTAGAACAAGGAGAAGCAAAGAACATGGAAGAATTGAAGAAGTTGGAAATGAAAAGTGGTATTCTTTTAGTAAGAGTTTGTGTTAGGGAAAAAAGAAGAGAGAGATTTTTAGATTCTTGTAGTTGAGGGACTGAAAAGAATTTGTATTTAAAGGGGCTGGTTTTCGATTTAATAAGAAGAAGAAGATTCTTTTTGAAGGTAGAAAGTCTCAAGTTTGACTGAGAAACCGAGTTTTTCAGCTCTGACTGGTCTTTGGTATTGGCATAGTGAAAGAGAGAGAGTGAAGAGAGAGAAAACAAGAGTCTAAGCTGACCAATTCTGCGTGGACAATGAATTCCAAAAGGCGTTTTCTCTCTCGTTTGTGATTTGTCGTTTGTGGGCATTACCAATAAGAATTTTCAAACCCCAATTCCGCGTCGCTGCTTGGTATTTGTTTGCCATCATTCCATGAAGTAGTAGTGAAAGTGAAAATGAAAAGAAGGCTGACTTCCACAAAACATGACATCCCAAAACTAAATTAGTCATGTGATTTTTTTTTTTGTTTTTCATTTTGGTCAAAACTAGAATAGATGTTTTTGTTTATCCCACCAGGCACGCTCAGTAGTTACAATCTACTGTTTTCTTGTACTAATCTTTGGAGCTCACCGCGGATTTGAGAATTTTCTTTCTTTTTTTCTTTTTTTTTTTAATTGGGGCACAGTATAACTTTTCTAATTTATGAAGAACATAATAAAAATTTTTAACAATTTACCTTCGACGTAGAATTTTTTTTCGAATTCTCAATAGGACATGTGCCCCCACTAATTGTTGTGCGGCTCCATCACAAAATCTTAGCATGGCTCCAAAGGAATTAATAGCAAAAACTCATATGTTATGAATAAGGCTGCATATACCTATTGCACATGCAATTCAAATTTCAATTATGAGACTATTCGGGAACCAAGTTTTAATACAAAAGTTTCATCTGCTACAGTATAAAACTCTCACATATTATAATGTAAAGTTAAAATATGTTAAATGTAAAGCTCTAATATGTTATAATATTTAAATTTCAACTTTAAGTTAAGTAAAACCTAAAAATAATTTTTTAATTTTTTTTTTCTTAGCTTTTATAGGGTGGCACTTGATATTCTGTTTAATGGTTCATATTCTTTTTTTTTTCCCTTTCTCATCCATTTAATGGCTGAAAAATGGGATGCCGCATGTATTGTAGTTCTACCAATATGTCAAAAGTAATTTTTAGAACAGAACGTAGAATTTGAAGGTAGTTGTGAATTTTGTGCCGAGTAAATTGCACTGAAATTAAAAATAACTATTGGACTTTAACTACTAATAATTTTAAAGTTTAAGACGTATTATGCAAAAATTAAATAATTTAAGATGCTACGGTGTAATTTACTCTTTTCTGTACACACTGGCTTTTATGTGCCTTGGTAATCCATCTTGGATTGGATTAACCGTGCGGAAGAAGTAGGTTCTGAAACAAGTGAATTTTTCTTCTAAACCCCTTTCCACTTAATCTTTTTAATCTTTTTATTTATGGTGTTTGAGTCAGTTTGACCTCTATAACACCCAACTAATTTGTAAAGACAAAATACCTGTAGTGTTCAAAAATCACTAAAAAGATTTTTGTATTGGCTCAGAATAGTAGCATATATATATATATACATATATATATATATATCCATAAATTGTGTGGTCCTTGGAGTTTGATGCAAAAATAATTTGATTGTAATAAGAACAGGACCACATGGTGTTGGACTAAACATGGGAGCATTTAATGAATGAACGAATAGTTGGTTTTCCAGTGTTTCTGCCGTGTCATTATCAGTGTAGACCCTTTTTGCTTTTGGTTAATTCGTTTGTATCCGAAAACTATAGCGAACTCTCATTTTTATCCTTAAATAACTTTTAAAATCACTCAAAATGAGTGCCGGAGTTATTAAGTTATCTTAAATTAGACTTTTTGTTCATTAAACTATTAAAATCTGGATATATAAAAGCACAACTTCTTTCTTGAAAACTTACTATGTAAAATTACAAACTTAATCTGTATTGAATCGTACATGGCTCCCACATGTCTTTATTTTTTGTCGAGTTTCCTAAAGTCACAAAGACTAATTTGGGACAACTTCATCAATCTAGACGTCATTCTAGAACATTTGAAAAGTTAAGGATCAAAATGAAGTTTGAAATATAGTTCAGGAACTTAAATTGAAATTAACCCTTTTGTTTTTGTTATTATTATTATTTTGGAATAATTGATTTTTGGTGATGTGGATTAAATTGATACATGTAATGTTGTGTTATGTTCATTCAACATATTTTTAACCTTTTGTATAATAATCTTCATTATTTATAGCTTGATTTTCATTGAGTACTCTAACGCTTCTCAACATTTTCAAATATTTTTAAGTTGATATAATTACACGGCCAAAAAAAAAAAAAATCAAAGACAGAGTTATAACAAATTAAACGTCGTTTCTTCTTTGCCCTGTAGAAGTTTCGACTGTCATTTTGCATCCTTGAGAGTAAAGCTAACTTTTGTATTCGATCAAAGTATCAAGCTCCTTTATTTTAAAATTTTTTATTTGAACCTGCTTTTTATAGCCGATAAGTTTTTTTTTTTTGTTTTTTGTTTTGTTTTGTTTTGTTTTTTTTTTCTAAGTCATAGCCCATAAGGATCTGTGATTTATTACCATAATCATTATTTTTACTGATTTTTTTAGACAGTTAGAAATTGACATGTAAGAGTATCTAATATTTTGTTTCATAATCAGTGTGTTGATTTTGTAAAAAGACGTAACGATTAAGAATAGTATTGATATAATATCGTTCTCATTTTTGGACTGGGATTAGGCACATGTGTTTTTTGCTTTCTGGCTAAACAAGTGCCACCAAATTTGACATTTTCAAATCCTATTTATTCTTTGATCTTATCTGTTTATTTAGGAAGAAAGGTACAATCTTTTTTTTTTTTTTTTCTTTTTAGTTCCTCTGTCAACTGATTAAAAATAATTAGGCGGATAATATATTTAAGAGGAGAGCTCTTTGAGACTTCTTGAAAGATTATATAGAATGTTCCTCCTCACGCAAGGCCAATACGACCGTGTAAAGGGCAAAGAACAAAATTATTATTATTTTTTTTGTCTTAAAAGTCATTTAAAAATATACTAAAAAATACGTTAAAAAAATACTAAAAGACAAAATTATTATAAAAAAAATTGTTGGATATACAAGCACATACCATTGTTTTTCCAACATACGGAAAAAAAAAAAAAAAAAAAGAGCTCCTAAGCAAGGCAGAACCAAACGTTCACTTAATTTTTTTTTTTTTTTTGGTTGGGTAAAGATTTTCTAAAATAGTACAAATATTCAGGTATACCAAATTATAATAATTCAAACATAAAAAATACTAGAAACAATTACTACCAAAGAATCACCATAAACTTCCGAGAAATTTAATCTACACCATCAAGATTATTATTTTGCTCTATCACGACACAGCTCTCCGATACTAAATAAAAATTAAAAAAAATGCAAAATACAAAAAGAAATGAAATTTATTCGCGCAAAGAGATCTGAGAGGTCACCAAAACTCAATAACGGGGGTACTTTTAAAAAAGGGTCTTTGGAGGGAAATTTTTTTGGTGAATGACTTTTCTTTTTTGACATAAAAAAATTAATTTTTTAGACATCAAAACAGTTTCAATTTTTTTTTAGCCAGCATATTTAGATTCTTTTCTTCGATACAGTCTTTTTTTTTTTTGTGAAAAAAATTGAAGCAATTTTAATGCTAAAAAAAACCTATTTTTTAATTTAAAAAATAAGAGACCATTTGGTTAATTTGGTTTTTTTTTTTGGCCTTTTTTCCAAATTTTCTGTAACTGAATCAAATAACAAAATTAGAATATATATATATTCTAATTTTGTTATTTGATTCACTTACAGAGAATTCGGAAAAAAGGCCAAAAAAAAAAAATATATCAATTAATAATAAAATAAAAATCAATTAATCCAAAAAAGAGGTCACCTTGGAGGGAATACAGCCGACGTTGAGGCAAGTACCGCCGAGAGTGCCGCGCTTTTCGATGCAGGTAGTCTTGAGCCCTAGCTGAGCCACCTTTATCGCCGCCACGTAACCGCCGAGACCGCCGCCAATCACAACGACGTCGTTCTCGTCAGATCCCGCGGAGGCGAAGCCCCTCGAGAAGGTGAGGGAAGCCGAGTAGAAGTTTCTAGAAGCATGGTAAACCTTTCGCCTCGCCAATGTTGCCAACGCCATTATTCTTAGATTCTTCGATCAAACAAAAAAAAAAAACCTTCGTTGTCTCTTTCTCTCTCTAGTTTCTGTCTGTTTCGCTCTTGAAAGTCCTCTTTGAAGACCTACGGAGGCTGTAAGACTGCTCTCCCGATCAAAAATTCTCCTTTTTTTAATTAATATTTTTTGACATTCTGGTGTGTGTTGGTTCCGGAATTATTGCATGGTCTTTCACTGTTGACGATTGATTAGTGTGTTAAGAGCCGTAGATGAGACACTTTCTAGTTTTTGATTGATTATTCCTTTTGTTGGTGGGCCAGATTAGTGACTGACAGCTCAGATTCTACGTTTGCCTTTTAGAAAGTAAGGAAAGCAAGAATTGATTGTTCCTTCTATTACTGGAACTTCTCAATCAATCTGAACCGTTGATAAGAGAATATTAGAAGAAGACGGATGGAAACTCGTTTGAATTAAACGGCTGAGGTTTTGTTTGCATTTTTACGAGCCAGAATTGAGCTGGATTGCTGGCTCTTGTGGGAAAATCAAAAGGAAAAATTTTGTGATAAAATAAAAACAAAAAATTACCATATCAGACGTTGAATAAAGACTGTACTGTTGGCAATACTCAAAAAATATTATGCATTTTCAAAATATATATATTTATGTATTACGCATAAAAATGACGAATGTATCCCAAGCAATGGTTTGAGACCAGGAATTTGTATGGAGGTTGAAGTAGAAGATAATACCAACAATATTCCATTATGTTTTAATATTAACATAGAAGAGATATAGCTTAGAAAATCGTAGCCTTACACAAGCATCATCACGCTTTGGTGTGTTACAGGATTGGATTAAGGGGATGTTTGGTGGAGGGACAATTGTCCCCAACCTCTCCCTCTCTCTTCGTGATGAGGTTTGTTGTCGTTTGCTGCTTTCTGAGTTTGAATCCAACAAGAACCCACATTTTCTTCCAAACCCATTTCACACAAACTCGACCAAGAGAAAATATTTTTAGGCCTGGTAGAGAAAATAGTTCCAACCTTTATAAACTTTTTGTTGAGGGAAAGCTGCTTCCAATGGCGCTGGATGAATAAACTTCCACGGCCACAGGAAGCTTACTATCACAATAAGTTATGAATATACCAATAAAAGGTATATTCCTTGGCCTGTTTATAAAATAAAAGGTAGAAACTTTTGGCCAAAAACATAATCCCTAATAATAACCATTCAGAAAGAAATTCATCCTGATGGATGGAAAAAGAAATAAGATAAAAATTTCAATTTGCAAAAACAAAATTTATCATAATGGCGTGCCAATACACCTTCTAAGACACATTTATTAATAATAATGGAGAGAAGTTATGCTCCAGACTGCTTCTGGCAGTACTCCTGATGCACTTTTGCAAACACAAACGTATCAGTCCGATTGGCATTTGCTTTTTTGACGCGCCTTTCTTTCTTTCTTTTTTTTAAGGGCACATAACACAATAGAAAAGAGAGACAAAAATTCATAAAAATACTTTTGCACAAAATGCCACAAATCATTATTCTCAAAAAACAAAAAACAAAAATTAAAACTTCCACAGTTATTTGAATTTTTTTTTTCAACGTTCAATCTCTATTTGGTAGCTTCAGACAAGGCACAAGAATCTCAAACTGAAAGAACTTTCACTTGAGACAGGTGAGAAAAGAAAACGATGAACATATTTGAAATTGAAAAGGCCAAAAAAATATCAAGAAAGTAATCAGATATGGTGGGTCGTACCACTAAATCAACAATCTATGCAATGAATTAAAAAAAAAAAAAAAAAAAAAGAAATCAGCTTGACTAAAGTGTTCACAAATAGCATCATCCCACCTTGAGACTGGAAAATCCTAGAATTTTCTTCTACCCTTAACAAAACTGCTGGGCGGTTTTTCTCCCTTAATATTAATCTGAAACAGCCAAAAACAGAAGCAAAATTTTCTGATATTGAAAAATCAGCAAATAAAGATATGAAATTTGTATTTACATTCAATTACCCTCTAGCAGGCTTTTCAACCTACTCCGGGCCTCCTCAGAAAGACTGCATGCTCTGAACCTTGGTCGTCGAAGAGGCTACTCAAAGACTCGTGAAGGCGAAGAGAAGCAGACGACTATAACGGTGAGATTGTCAAACGTGTTTAGGCGCAATGCTTCTTCAACGAGGTCTCTGGCACATTGATCTGGGTCATCATGCCTCCTCAACCCACGGCGGACAAGGCTGACTGCATATTGGCTCGACATGACATCCCATAATCCATCGCAGCCTATTATCAAGAACTCGTCGTCTTCTGTTAAGATGACCTACTGAACATCAGGCTCAGCAATGAGTGGCGAAGAGGAGCCAAGTGGCAACTTCAAGTCCCAGTCACCAAGAGCTCGTGTGACAGCAAGAGAACCATTGAGGTAACCATTATCATCAAAATAGCCGCCCGACTCTTTGACTCGTTGGCGCTCTGGCAAGTAAGTAGGCCTGTGATCTTGAGACATGTCTACTGCTACTCCTTTCCTACAAAGGACTGCTCGGCAGTCACCTGCATTCACGACAAGCAAGTGTCTTCCAAGCAATAAGGCGGTCCATGCTGTCGTCCCACATGAGCTGCTCACACTAGCTTCATCTGCCAACGCAAGGTCGGCCAGTACAAATGCTTTCCGGTAAGTCTTCTCCACCTCGTCCAAGAATAGAGTCGATATCCGACGTTTTTGGCAAATCACAATCTTTAAAAAATGATCTCATAGCATTCCTCTTCATGTAGGCTGCTGCTTCAGGACCCCCATGGCCATCAAAACTGCATAAAATGCCCTTGGCATTGGAAACTTGAAATTGGACCCCAGGTGGGGTAGATAGATCATCTATTCGGATGTGTTCATCATCCATGGAATCTCTATCTCCAATGTCGGCATGACTCCCTGAACGAATATTTGGAACAAATTTGGCTGTGGAAGAATCAATGACAGCATCTTGAATGGCGTCCGAGAATGTAACAACTGAAAAAGAGGAAAAAGGACGTAAGACGAACTCTCAAGTGCATCAGAAACCACGTATAAAAAAAGTCGGCATATTTTGAACAACCTCAACAAATAAATGAAAACTTTAAATGCTGTTGTCTAATAAAGGATCTCGAATCTTTGGAATCATAAAAGATTTCTCCCTGACTTCAACTTGTGAAACCCCAATAGAAGATAAAATAACCAAAATTTGGGAAGGAAGAAAACAGCGATTAACCTGAAAACTTAACACAACAAGATGAACCTAAGATTATCAAAGAAGCCTCTAATACATTCCAACCATCTCGAAGAAACGTTTTAAAAATCTGATCTTGCGCGTAAAAACTGAAGAGATACAAGGATTGCATGGCAAAGTTAAGATGGAAAAAAAATCACCTAATAACAGTAAAAAAAAAAAAGACTTATCAACCTAAACAAAATAATTTAGACCCCCGCAAAAAAGAAGGAAAAAAAATTGCGACATAGGGAAAAAAAACGATGCAGCTTTTTTGGAGCATAAAACAACAAAAGATTAAAACCAATTGCAGAGGTGACGAAATGCAGAGGCAAGGCAAAAGAGAGAGACAAAAAGAAGAAATAATTCCGTGCCATTTCTCATGAAATCAAAATTTTTTTTTTCCGAAACCATGAAATCAAAATTTTAGCATAACGGTAAGAGACTTTTGAACAGCATCTTTCAATGCGCAAATTATCATTGAAAGATTTATAGGATTTTTGGGAAGTGGGGTTAAATCAAAAATTTTGTTTTAAAAACTGTAACATGTAAAAGCTATATATTATAATAACCATAAATTTTACTTAAAATTAGTTTTGTCAAACACTTTTTTATTTAAACAAATTTAGACGAATTTAATAAGTATAAATATTTAAATATCATTACCATTATAGACGTATAATTTAAGTTTACATTGTAATTAGCAACTTTTTTAAGTTTTATACGTGTTATTTTACTTTTAGAACCTAGAAGAACTGTTAAAACTGAAAATATTGATTTAAAAACTGTAACAGATAAGAGCTTTATACTATGAAATTTTTTTTCCCTTTTATTCTAGTTGTGAGAGTTTTGGTTCCAATTAAAATGTGAAATAGAGAGTTTAATAATAACCCTACAAACGAAAAAAAATAAAAAAGGGTGCAAACTTTGACTGATTTATTATCTTCTAATGTTACCTCTGCCACGTTTGTGGGGTAAGGAAAAAATGGTCACATTCCATGGCGTGAATTCTTCTTTTATCCACACTAATATCTTTCTTATTTATTTATTTTCAATTAACTCTTAGTCAATGTGACCTGTAAACATAGACCAAAAAAGAGGGTCAGAAATACTTTCATAAAAAAAATAAGAAATAATAAATAACAGGAACAAAAAGCATGAACCCTTGCGACGGGCAATTGACTATGCTCTAAATGATTGTTACATTACTTTCTTTGGAATTTTTTAACGAATTCCCACGTTTACTCTGGTTTTTTTTTTTTAGTTACATATTCCACATTCGTTTTGTTTATTCCTCGTTATTGTTTATATTTTATTTTAAGAATCATTTTCATCGTAATAAGGTCAAAATCTCACAACTCATAAGAATATGAGTTTCCAGTTTAATAAGTAGTGTACTTTTTAGACAAAGCTTTATTATTTTGTTTTTTTATTTTTTTTCTAAAAAAGGGTTAGATGATGCATCTCACGCCCTTATTTCCGTCGATATATTAGTCCTCCAGAGACCCCACGAGGAGTACAAAAGGGCATGACTAGACTTATTTTGTTTATCTAACTTGATTTGCCCACCTACCACTAAGCCCACACTCAAGTGGTGTAGATTGGCACAAAGGCCTTAAAGTATGGCAATAAGGATTCCATCTGGAGGGACAGAAAGAGGAGCCTCAACAAAAGTATCATCACCACTGCACGGCATCGTTCAGTGGTTAGACACACTGTTTTGTTAATAGTCATATTTTTATCCTATGGGTTAAATAAAATTGTTTTTTCTTTGTTAATTATCCATTTGAAGCAATATTTGAGGACGAGTAAAATTTTTTGTGGTAATATATATATGCATGTATATATTAGGTCTATACTAGTAGTAAATATTTTTAATTATAAAGCCATCTTAATTTAATCAACATGAAATTGTTGATAAACAAATATAGCTATGTACCTGTGCCTGTTCGATTTGTTTGCTTTCAAATGTTTAATAAGTTATGGGGTTGTAGTCAGGCCAAGGTAAATCTAACAAAAATTTTCAGCAAAAAAACAACAAAGACAAAAGTCGATAAAAATCCAATAGATCGAGACAAAAATTACTATTTAATTATAAATGACCTAAGTTTTGTTAAATTAGAAAAAACTAATTTTTAAAAAATGACTTTCTAGTAATATTGAACTAATTTGTGATTTATCATTGATTAAAATTTAATTTGATAGTTTATTACTGATTAACTTAGTGGTTTATGAATGATAGATTAATATTAGTCAATGATTAACCAATAATAATTTACTAGTTTATGAGTAGTAACCATAAGTAAAACAATGTTAAACAAGTTTATCAGCGATAATCCATCGGTATATATCATCGATTACCCTTGTAAAACTTAGCAAAAGAAAAAAAAAAAAGATTAAATTTAACCAAAAAATATTCGGCCATTAATTAAAAAAAAGGTGGCGAAGCACACGAGAATCCACCTAACTTTTTTTTTTCTCACAATTTTGAAGGCCTAATCATGCCAACCTCTTTTAGATCATTTAAATACATAAGTCTACATCATAATTAATTTTGCTCAACCATAAACAAAACAGAAGAGAGAAACGAGCGTATAGTAACTAATAATTAAGAATTTTAGAGACCGAGGAAACCAAAGAAATCCTTCTAGGTGAACGTAAGAAAGCTAAAATCTATAAGCAAGGAAAAATTTTCAAAACAATCAAAGAAAACGAAAACAAAAAGAAACACAAAAATTGGAGAAGGAAATAAAAAAGATGGTGCTTAATTATTGTACATTGTTTAGTTACGGGCTTCGTTTTCCTCTCTTTTCTTGACAAAGGCTTCATTATGTCTCATTAGCCAGAACCTCTCTATTTCTTCTGCTTTACGACCTGGAATCCGACCAGCTATCAAATTCCACCTGCATATATTGTATTCATATTTGCACTTAAATTTTAAAAATATAAAAAAAGAATGAGTTTCGGTGGCACTCGTAGAACGCTTGAATGCCGAAATATTTTTTTTCCCATTTTTTCCTATTCTTTTTTTTTTTTTTTGTCATACATATTTGTTTTTCTCATTTTTGTCCTGTTTTATTTTACATATATATTTATTTTTTTTCTCCTCAAAATTTTTTACTCTTTTTTTAAATAATTTTTAACAACATTTCGCTCGCTCTATTGGACTCGCTAAAAATAAAAATATTATTGTGGTGTTTTCAATGAAAGTTCAAATAGCGATTCAACAACTAAATTATAAGAGCTCTGTAATGCAAAATCCTGTAGACATGTATATTTGAACTGCCATAGGTTACGTTGCCCTCATAAAATATAGAAAAAACTACCTTCCTACTATAGACTTGAGGATAGATGAAAATAGAAGGTACGCAGTATTAGCATTCTGTATTAAATTATTCCAAAATGATATAATGTTTAATAACATGCATATACTGCATAATTTTATTAAATACTCAAAATTTAATATCCCATGTACTAAAATATCTCGTATATCATGTTTTTCCTTGATGCTAGTTGCTCATTTTCTTCATTTAAAAAATTTAAATACAAAAAACCTTATGTATTAAACTGTTTTTTATAATTTAATGTAAAAATAGTCTTAACAAACGTATCAAATATTTCAAAAATATCTAGTACAGTGACCGATATTAGGCTCAAGGTCAAGATTTAAAACATGGGTTATGCCACTAGGGCCCTGGATTGAGGTTTAAGACCTCAAGACTAAGGCTGGGTTTTGGAATCAAGACTGAGACCAATGTCTAAAGCAGACATTGGGGTTGAGTTTTTGGGACTGAGACTAAGATTGGGTTCAAGGTTTGAGATTGATACGATGATCGGGCTCTAAGATCATGGTCAAGGTCAAATTAGATTAGGACTAAGACTAGGGACTTGGACAAGGGTCAGGTTCTACAACCTGCATTACGGTTAGGCTCGAAAATTGGGATTTAAGATTGGGATCGTGGTATGAGACCAACATCAAGGTGGGGACATGGAGTCGGGATTATCAATACCGATTTTAGGGTTTGGTATTGGGTTAGGGTCTGTGACTAACACCAAGAACTTACTACAACTCAAAACCAAACACTGTATTTTTACATAACTAAATAATATAGTATGATATCATATAATACAATAAGATACAACAAACTAGGCATATCAGAATATATATATATATATATATATGTATGTATAGTTGTTATAGATGACAAATTAATAATTTTAGCTTTCTATTAGTGTGCACATATTTTATTATTTTAGAAATTGAAGAGTTTTCTTACGATAATGCTAAGAACACTTACTATAATTCTAACTTCATCAACTTTAAGTTGTTATTCTTTGATTGATAGTTACTTAAAGAGTGTTATATAAATTAAAAATATAAGATTGCATTTGCTAATGAAAAATAAAAACTCATAATTGATTGAGAAAGTTGAGATTAGAATTAATCTACATTGGTTCTTTTTAAAATATGGATATTCAGTTGTCTCAAAAAAAAAAAAAAAAAAAAAAGAAGGATAAATGGCGTTAGCCCATGAAACAAAAACTTGTCTTATCCGGTTTTCTAAAGAAATTTTCCCAAAACACTCCAAGAATGCTAATTAAAAAGGAGCAACTTATTAATCACTATATATTATGGTTAGAGGAAACAGAGCAAATTCATAATTTATTTACCTGTCTCCGACAAGCTTGTACATTCTGTTGATAAGATCCTCTTCCTGTTCGGTCATCTTTATGAACTCCCACTCAATACTGCTCACTTCTATTACCAACAAGTAAGAAAGATGATTAAGTTATATAAACACATATATAAAGTGTAAATTAATAGTGAATTTGTGTGACTTAGAGAATAAAAATCAGGTGACAAAGGAACATAGTAAAACTTTACTTTTTTTATCTTATTTTTCACATATACCCGATCCCAATTTACTCAAATTCGACTCCCTCCACCCTACCCTCCACCCTACCACATGTCGTAAATATATATATTTTTTTGGCAAACAAAAAAATCAAGAAAATAAAAGTAGATCCAAAAAGAAAATGATGAAGAAGTTAACATCAAAAGATGGAAAAAGTGAAAGAAATAACACAATATTATACATGCATACATACATACATACATATATATATATATATATATGTATATATACCTTCCGAGATGGAACTTGTGGCTTTAGTCTTCGCTTGTTTACAAGGACGAAGTTTCTCCATGCTTAACTTGCATACGGAAAGCCACAATTATAGACCAAGAATATTATTTTAAAAAATATATACTATAAATGCTATTAGATCAAGAAATTTATAAAGTCAACAATCAATTGATCAGAGAAGTAGATAATCTAAATAGATATTCCTATCTATATGCTGCGGTGACAAAATAAGAGGAAGCAAATTTTAAAGAATATTATTGATAGAAGAGAGTGAAGAATGTTTGATGATATTGTCTCTTTTTTATATGATGAGAAGAAGAGCGACAAAGTTTGTGACAACGTACTACACTTGTGGAATGACTGGTGAAACTTACCAGGCTAGCTTTGTTAAGTTGACTTGTAGATATCATATCATATAGCTCCCAAACAAACGTACAAAAATATTAATTGGACTGTTTTGGGTTTATTTTTTTGTGGAAAAAAAAAATATTAGGTGGTACGTTTTGGGTTCTGATAGATGAACAATATTACAGCTCATCTTTGTGACAAAGATTGTTTGGAATAATACTGTTGATATGTATCACAGGAATCTTCTTCACTGGTCTGCCGTTTGTCTTGGCCAGGACAATAATACTTTATATAGTCACTGAGGGATGAAAAATCCAATTGTACCAAACCGTACATAGTGAATACTAGTTAGTTAGAGTTAATGACACATTAACTATGAGAGATGTCATGTTATTAAATAAATGATTTATTTTTAGGTGTTACATTCTCCACCAACTAATGGCTGATGATTAAGGGAGGATTCATGCAAATCATGTTATATACAATATCTTGGGCTAATTGGCACGAAATTCTAACACCAATCTATTAGGCGCTTTGGCCTTTGAAGCATTATTTTTTGTTGTTAGTATTTAACTTAAATATAGGCTCAGTTTAGAATTAATGTACTTTTAGGAAAAAAATCAATTTTTGCTTAAAGTAAAAGCAAAAGCAAAAACAGAAGTTAAAAGTTGTTTTTGTACGAAGAGTTTTTGTAAACTTTTACCAAACACTAACCAAACACTAAAATTGCATTGATTTCTCTACAAAGTGTTTTTAGGAGTTTTAATAGCAATCCCAAACTAGGTCATGGTAATAGAAGTTAGGGAAGAAAGAACTTTTTTAATTGACATTAACACCCCTTAAATTTTACCTGTTTGGTGATTTAACCCCATCCCAAAAAAAAAAAAAAAAACCTCTCCCTTGGTGTCAATTAGTCTAATATCCCTTGGTGTCAATTAGTCTAATATCTTGTATATATAGTTAAAGTAGTGCTATGGAGACAATTTTTTTTATACCAATTTATGTTATCATCTTGTCACCTAACTCATATACGACATAAGTTGGTATAAAATAAATAGGATTGAAGTTGACATTTCGATCCTTTATGTTTATAATGTCTTTATATATGGTTAACTAGCATGAAGAAAGGGCATTTCTATTTAATATCACGAAGTTAAAATCGTTACTCATGAAATAATGAATCTTAGTTTATAAAATACATTATATACTAAATTAAGGTCTACTATTTTATAAGTAACAAAATTTTAATCTATAAAGATGAAAAGAATTTTTTTTTATCTTGCAAAAAGATTTAGGAGAATTAGTACAACTTTTTCTAACTTAATAATGCTCAACGAATTTCAAAATAATAATAATAATAATAATAATAATAATAATAATAATAATAATAATGCTCAATGATCAAGTATCTGCATCATGATATACTTTTAACTGAGGCAGCTTTTGTATATGTAGTTGTTTGTTGTAATTCACATGCTCCAATTTGTATGGATGAGTCACAAAAAGTTTTTGTTCAACTTTTAATCGCAATAATTTTTAGTAAAACTTTTAGCCATAACATAATGTATATTTAATTTTAAATTTTAGTTCAATTTTTGTTGTGTTTAGCCACGGGATTTTTGGTATTGTTGAGGGTATGTTCGAACATATTCTCGAGCACTATCTGAGCAATACTCCTTGGAGTCGCCGACTGCTATGCTCTGCATACTTTCCAATGCATCCCAAAAGGATGGTCATTGCTTGATCGGGCAACACCCGCAGAGCTCTTCCTTGGTCAGTGCCGACCATCGTATGACTAGGAGATCACTTGGGGTTCACATAAGTGTTTTGCTCAATGCCGGTGTTATGTCATTACTGGGCGCAAATGCATGAGGTAAGTTGTCCATGGAGACCAGCATGCGGCCCCATTTTGGCCCTTAGATAAGCAATTCCCCACCCTAGAAGATTGCAAAACTTGTCATCTACTACTCTAATACCATAGTACAGTGCATCCAGGTCGAGGGTTAATCATGCCTTATACTCTGTCCAAGTGGAGAGTTATAAATGAGAGCATTTACTCTACCCTCAAGTTAATTGGACTCTCACACACCTATCCTAATTTCTCTTTCGATTGAGTAGATACATGACTTGATCATCAGAGAGTCCTTGACTGACACCGTACCGGTGTCCTCCTTGACCTTGAGTCATTCCTTCTTCTTGCAAGTACACTCCAAGAAGTTGAAAGGAGTAGAGAAAATAGTCCGACCACCGTACGCAGTCGCACATGTTGTTGATAAGAGGAAAAGCATCAACAAGTACTAGTATTTTCCGTAATGGATAAGAGTTAATAAATAAAGACTAAGCTTCATAACTACAACTGTTAATCTTGCTTTGGCTCTCTACTTCCAAATTGTGGTATCATATCAGGACCTATACAACATGGCAATGTGTAATACGTTCATTGTCGATCGTTTTCTTTTTGTTTTTCAAGTAACATTGTCCTTTTTTTTTTTTTTTTTGAAGTAACATTGCCTCTTTCAGATAAATAAAAGAGGCGCAACAGGTATATATCATAGATTACGATCTAATTGAAGTTGGCATCCACAACTAATTCATTAATAAAAGAAAAGGAGAAAAAAGAAAATTCAAATCACAATGCAACCAATCTTGTCGTTACATTACAATCTTTTTTTTTTTTTTTTTTCTAGCTTTTTCATTTTGTGGTGTTATTTTTTCCGTCTTCTTTCTCTTGATGATTTCTGGAGACGCTAGACGGTCAGTTCTTTTTAGCTTGGGATTCTGAAAGAGACGCAAGGTCTGAATATGTGGCAGACAATAATGTGATGCCTCATCTATCTCTGTGAAAGCTAGGATTAGTTTTTGTTTCAATTGAGAATTTAAATACACAGCAGTACTATTGGCA
Organism: Artocarpus hirsutus; assembly: GCA_946598075.1. NCBI lineage: Eukaryota > Viridiplantae > Streptophyta > Magnoliopsida > Rosales > Moraceae > Artocarpus > Artocarpus hirsutus. Next base: position 127,284 of record CAMOHE010053431.1, read on the forward strand.
GTGGGAAAAGAAAAAAACCAGTAGCAGCACTACCTTTTTTTTTTTTTATTTTTATTTTTATTTTATTTTAAGGGACATAGTACAATTTTGACATAAACTGTTTGATATGATAAAGTTAGTTCTAATTAAAATTTTTTATTGCTACAGTATAAAATTCTTACATATTATAATGATTAAAAAAGATAAGCTATTGTGTTAAAGCTTTTACATGCTATAGTTTTCAATTTAAAAAATTTCAATTTTAACTATATTTTTTAATAGAAAATAATCAAATTTTCCCCCCAAAAAACAATTATATCTATATTTTTTTTTACAATTTTGATGTGATCTATAAAGCTTTTAAAAAATATAAACATGGAATTTATTCGCTCAAGAAAATGGCATTGACATTTTCTGTTTTTTTCCGTCTAATGGAATGGGGAGACTATCTCTCACTTAATAATGGATATTCAAAAGCAGATTCGTATTTTTTTTTCTAGACAAAATAAAGAAAGAAAAAAAGAAACAAAATGGAAGAAAAGAAAATATTCGGGGGCCGGCCCACAACTTGTTTGACGAAATGTCTATATAAAGGTAGATATTATACAATGTGACTTTTTTTTTGTGAAGTGAATTAAAATTTGTCCTCGTTTTACAAATATCACTTATATATTTTTTTTAAATACATATATTTAGAATCCAAAAATATCACTTAAGTAGACTTTATCATGTATTTATTTTTCTTTTTTTAACAATTCTCCTTATTTTTTTCATAGTTGAGTCGTTGGAAAAAAATGATATTAGAGAAATACAAATATACTTAATTAATTACAATTTAATTTAAACAACAAAAAAATCATACATGTCATTAAAATACTTACAATAGAATTTCAAAAAAAATAATATAACAAGCAATAAAAAATGAATATTATATTTAATGTAATATTGTTTATATTACCAATCTATAACATTAGTATACCTTAAATAGAAAGTATCATTATCATTTGAAGTCTTAAAATATGAATATCATTAAATATCGTTATCATTATGTATCATTAATTTAATGATATATATTAATTATATAACCTATAAAACACACAAAAAGACTTAATAAATTTTATTTCATTAATTTAAGTACCTATTACTAAAAAAACAAAATTGTTATTACCACTTAAAGTCTTAAAAAATAGAATGTTATTACATATCATTAACTTAATAATATATTAATTATATAAATTGTACGACGCAAAAAAAACTTAATAAATATTATATCATTAATTTCATTATAACATCCTAATTTTAATTTGTCACTAAAATTTTGATTTTATAAAAAAATTCTATTTTTTTAGCTGAGGGTATTTTAAAATCATTATTTTGGATACCAATTTAAATTTAAACAATAAACAACCTAATTTTAGGGAATTTTTTTGAATATAGTGATATCATAATCCGTTTGAAATCTTAAATACGTATATTCTAATTATTCTAAAAAATAAATTAAAACTAATAGTATATTTTTTACGTCATTAATATCTTTATACATATATATTGAGACATATAAAAAATATTCATAAACTAGAGACATTTTTTAATTTTATAAATAAACAAGGTCACATGTCTCATAAGCATAAAGAGCTCTTCAAACTGATCTCCCGTCAGCACCAAATCAAACCTTAGGGAAAGTGCTCAAGAAAAAAAAGAATAAAACAAAAGCCCATCTTTATAAGCAAAACCTTTTCTCCAATCAATAAAAAATGGCCTCACTCCAACGCCACAAGCCCGCCAACGACACCTGCCAGTAGAAATGCGACAGCAACGGCAACAGCCACTACTAGTCGGCCTTGGGCCAGCAGGTGACCGAGATAGCTAGCTGGGCCGCTGGAACACACCACAAGACCACTAGGCCCATTCCCACCTTGTGGCCCAGGGCCAGCACCCTTCCAACCATGCAGTGTCTAAATTTGAGTCTCACTGCTCAAGCCAGAGCCAGAGTACTAGCGATGGCCAATGTGGCCTGGCCAAGCAGACCGGCCAGGCTCACTGCCCTGGCAATGCTAGTGGCCACGGCCACAAGGCGACTAGCGGCGGTGCAGCAGCCGGGTGCTACAGCAAGACGAAGAAGAAGGGTGAGCACAAGAAGAAGAAGGACAAGAGCAGCCTGCTTCAGAAAATCAAGGATGCGTGCAGTGACAGCAGCAGCAGCGCTAGCGAGAGTGACAACGACGGCTGCCACAAGAGGAAGGCAAGTCATGATACTAAAACTTTTATTAAATATTATCGTTGTTATTATTTAAAAAACGACGATAGTGATTGCAACAATAACTTGATGGTAAATTCAGCCGTAATTCTATCACAAAATGTAGAATTTAAATTTCCTATCTTTAAGAACAACAACATTAACAAGAACAACAGCAACAAAATAAACAGGCACAGAGTCGGAAAAATAAACTAGGGGGGGCAGCCTCCTATTAGTTTTTTTTTAATCCATGAATGATAAATATATTGTACTATTCTATATGAGGTAAAGCAATTAATATAGAATTTTAAAATTTCAAAGGAGGCGAACTATAAATCTTATATAAAAATTACATATAAGATTAGAAGAAAATAAAGTTTCATTAGGTGGGATCGTCGTCTACCCTCGATTGTATGAGACTCTGCCAGCAAAAATATGATAATAAGGTGCCTGCGACTTCAAAATCATGTGCATAAACTGCTCATGCAATATTAATGACCTGAATTATACAAGTCTGTAGTTTAGGATGAATGAATTTTATTTTACCTGTGAAGCTTAATCTACTTAAGAAAAATTAATTAATATTAATGATTTTGTGTGTGATATTTGCAGAACTAAAGAAGCTGCTGGCGCTAGAGCATCAACTGCAGAATGGAGATATATAATGAAATAAATTAATAAAGTGCAAAGTCAAAGAAATGGGAAAAACTGAAGACTAACTTGGCTGACAACATGTATCCCAAATAATAAATAATAAATGTTACTATCTATTTTTATGAATAAACATGTACTTCCGTAATTAATTTTTACACTGGTGTGGAACCGTACTTTTATTATTATCCAAGTAGCAAAATTTTTTCCAAAGTTTTAATTTGAAGATTAATTAGCTGCAATTTTATGCAAGATTTATGCCAATGATTTTACTTTAGTAGGTCAAACGGCATGGATAAATGGTGTATGGATTTGGAAAGGTACCAGTTCAATTTCACAATAATAATAATAATAATAATAAAAACAGTCAAAGTAGGACTTTCACTTCCATGGGAGAGGGAGAGATAAGGAAGCGTCTATTTTTTCATTTTTTTTATATCAAGTAAACATTTCCTCACGTCTTTATTTTTGCTTTCCAGGAAAAAAAATATTCAAGATTAAGATGTAATGTACGTTATGGGATGGAGAAAGCCTCCAACCAATATGATGTAAACGAAATTCACTTTTAAATGGATACAGTGTTATAAAGATTAAACTCGAGAATGAAAGTAGTCGAGCAAAAATACAAGTTTTTCAGATTAATAAATTTCAGACTGACTTGTGGCAGAGTCAAAAATCATAATTTTTTCAACAAAATGAGCACACAGTAATATATTTTTATTTTTTAGTGCGGAAGCAACTATAATTTTTTAAAATTTGGTGAGGAAAATGCAATATTTTAAAAGTTGAGAGTAGAAGTATGTGCCCATTCAACTATAAGTGGCTCCGCCACTGCTCACTTTAATAGTAGTAAAGGAAAAAAGTAAATTAAAACCCACTAATAATTAGTAATATAGTTGAATTACCGTGCCTAAAAAAGAAAATAATCGTAATAACGGGTAGAAGCAGAGCATGTGAACATCTACTTTATTTAATGACTGAGATGAAACTGGAAACATCAAGACTCACTGAATTATATGTCAAGATATTTTCCCTACATGGATTGAGAGGGTGACGCGGACAAAGATCAACAAGGTAATCATAAAGATTGGCCGATGAGATCGATATATGTGAAGTCTAATGAAGAACTCATCAGTCGAAAGAACCGATAGTAATGGCAGAGTTAGAATTTTTTATTGGTGGGATTGCTACGAAAAAAATAAGAATAGTTTTATTGATATAGTTGTATGTTTTGATTATTAAGTAGAGGCACAAATTATAATTATATATGCGCTTTGATTGTTGATTATTTGGCAAATCAAGATATAACATGCAACAATAGTTAGAAATATACCTCAGAGGACAAAGCCTAAACTCTCAAATAGCTTCAAATATACCTTGTTAAAAACCTTCTAGGTAAAAAATATAGAGAGAAAATACTAGAAGGGAAAAAGAGCACATATATGTTCCAAGAGTTGGTTAGTTACAAAATCTAAATCCAGGACGACTGTCCATGTCTCGGTAAATATCCAAAGCATAGAAATGGAAAAACAAAAAGAGAAGGGAAAAGATACAATTATTTCCTCGATGTGTCTATAGAGGGGGACTTGGACAACTAGTCCGCCCAAAAAATTTTTTGGGCAAAAGTCCTCTTTTTTTTTTTTTTTTTTTGGTTTTTAGGCACCACAAAACTAGCTTTTTGGACATCAAAACAGTTTCAGTTTTTTTTGTTTTTACCATGGTTAGGTTCCTCTCTTCGATACAGTCCTTTTTCTCTTTTCTCTGAAAAAATTGGGACAGTTTCGGTGCTCAGAAAAAAACCTTTTTTTAATGCAAAAAAAAGAGGTCATTCATCAAATTTTAAATTTTCTTAACTCTTTTTTTCAAAATTTCCCGTTTATAGAGAGGATTGTGATGACGGAAGCGACAAAGACTAGTCCTCTTATAGCGTCAACAGTGATTGCGACAAAATACGAGGAGATTGAATAAGGCCAAGGGCATATGTATCTTCTTAAACAATTATAAGAGGTCTGTTTAGTAAATAGATTTGAATTAGTGATTTAATTTTAATTAATGTGATTTAAATTAGGATTTGAGTTAATGATTTGAATTGTTATCCAAATTGACATTTGTATGTGCATTTAAGTTTTAATCTAAATATAGAATAAAATTAAAATTTGTGTTTGGAGAAGTAATGAAAATAGTTTTTAATTTATCAACAAATCTAATAAAATTTTAATGTTAATAATCCTTAAAAATATACAATATGGATATTAATTTATTTCTCTCTTCATTAGAAACACAATAAAAAAAATTATCTTAATTGGATAATAAATGAAGAAGTTATGATTTTTTTCTTCAAATATAAAAGAGAGAATTTCAACTTTTATTGTAGCAGATATATCCAAGTATCAAAAGTTTATGAGGGAGTTAGAACTCCAAAAACTTGAATTTTTGATACTCAAAGGATTTAGATTTTGGGGAAAAGAAACACGTATTAAAGGATTCTTAATACTCGAATCTAAATTTTAGTCTAAAGAATCCAAAAAGCTCTCGAAACAAACGGACCCGTCTTCGATTTAAGGATCACAGTAGACAAGGCCCCGCGGGTAAACAATACTCTGAACGAAGAAGGCTCCTTTAATGGAGATTCCTTGAGCATGAAAAGCACAGGCTTTTTTCTTTCCGGATGGGCGGCCATAGTTTTCAGGAAATTATTGAGCTTCACTAATTTCTCTCAAGATCTTGAGCCATTATCTCTATTGTCTTTCTGAGATAATACATAATTATTAAGTTTATATAATTGATTATCAATGCAAAGAGTGATTCTACGTGATTTAAGACAACGTTGGAGTTAACTTGAGGTGTTATAGTGTCAAGTAAACATGGCACAGAGCGCTATGATTGGAACCTCTGGCCCTAGGGGAATATGGCTTATTCTTAGCCTGCTTGCTTGAATTAATTTGTGTAAGACTCCTTGATTATCGTCAACTTAATCTGATGTATGACAGAAGCAATAGCCAACAGTTTCATATTTTAGATTTCCTATTTCAGAGTTTTCTAATTTTTAGTTGTTTCCTATTTAGTATTTTCTTTGTAATTCTAGGTTTTTGAATAATTAGTTTAATCTTCTATTCTTAGCTTAAAAATGTCTTGTATATAAATATGAATATACTTGGATTATTTTCATGACCTCTCATCTATAAAATTTCACACTTACTTGAATCTCTTCAATTATTTTTTGTTCTTATTTGTTTTTTCGTTTCATTTTGAATCATAAAATTCTATTTCACCAAAATTGGTATTAGAGTGAGGATTTTCACCTGGGCTATGGTGGTTGTGGTAAATAACTGGTTGACAACAAACGGAGGTTGGACGGCCTTGTGTGATGGCTTGATGAAACATTTCATGCTATATCACAGGCGTTAGGTACAATGGCAATCAAAGTTGGAGGCAGACCTTGGGGCAACAACCGGATTTTGACAACAACCACCTAGGCCATGATGACACACAAGCACATGCCGACCATTGACGGTCAAGAGGCTCAAAATTAGACAAACGACTCCCTGCAAAAACAAATCAGACAAATATGAAAGGCAACATTCTGCACATGATCGAATCATGGCTTGAAATGTTCATACATCTTTTAGCTTGTATATATATATAAACTAAACGGTTGCAATTAATTGAGTAGTTGACTTAAAATTAATGAAAATGACTTTTTATCATGTCACATAATCAATTATTGTTAACAAATACTATTATTAAATTAGTAACCATTGAAAAAATAATCATAAACTAATGCATATATATACACACACGTATCATTTGATCAAGAGATTCAACCTAAGAAACCAAAACTGATCAATTTATTGTTGGTACAAAAATCAGTTGATATTCGCACTTAAATTTAACTGATCATAATTAAAGTCTTGATACTGAGCTGGACAACTTGAATTGATATCAAGAAGGCCAAAACTTAGTTATTTGGGTTTTGTACCTTGTAAGGTTGGACAAGTTGTGCTAATCTATCAACACATATTTGCTATGAAAGAGAGGTGCAACTTTTGCACTGCATTTCTGCATAATTAAGAATATCGATTTTTGTGAACTTCCAAAAATTGTTGCAGTAAATAACGATTCGTCTTGCCAAATTGGTAAGGCTGTGGAGGTTAAAGATCAAAAGTAGAAATCTTATCTCAAATATAATATCTTCAATCGACAAAATTGGCCATAAATACAAAGGTAAATCCCAAAAGTGACTGTAAAATATTATTGTGTGGTACAAAATAGTCCATCCATTGTATGATCATTAACTTTGGGGAAATTTCCTCGTGTGGCACGTATTGAGGGTTAAATAAATTTTTTTCCTTGGATTTGGGAGTGGAATTAATTAAGTGAATATTATAGTGTTTAGGAAGAGAACTAGGAAATGCCCCCTCAATTCACTTTTTTTAATTTTGAGCCATTCTCTTAGAACTTTATCTCTTTTAATTTAATATACAAATTAAGAGAGAAAACAAAAACAAAAATCTTTTATCATAAACCTTTTGTTACCATACTTCCTGTAAATTTCTTGTCTGGAGAACCCCTAAAGCTCAAATGAACTTTCATTTCCTTGTTATTTCACGTGATCACATGTGGGATTGATCGAATAGGATGCTATATGCTTTTCGTATACATATATGCGAATACGTTACTTAAGAGCATGAGATGCAGATTGGAAGAGTGACATAAATTATGAATCTTTGAAGAGAATATATCCTATAACCCACTTGCAACAAGGCTGTCCCAAATCCTAATTACCATTCAAATATTTTAGAGCTACATTTTTGTTTCTATCCAATGGGTATATGCTGTAAAAGGTGTGAAAAGATTCTCGATAAAAACAAACATCAACTTATAAAAAATATATAGGATACTTTCACCATTAAACAACTTGATCTTTGCAGAATTTTTATAAATATAATTTTTTAAAACTTATATTTTATAAATTTCATACGTATTTAAGTATCGTACAACTTAACCACATAATAAGAATAATAGTGTGCTACAATTTCTTTTAGTGTAGCACTAACAAATACATTTTTTGAAAATGTGGCATATAATTTTCTTGTGATATTTAAGATATTATCCAAATCCTTATCAAATACAAATTCATAATGATATCAGAGCCCAATATGCTCAAATAAATGGCTCGAACAACCTAAATCTCATATCATTGAGATGTAAAAACAATGAACAACTCACAAAGATGAAATGATCTTCCAACAATCCCCTATCCTATATAACAACATTTAAACATTTCCAATACACACCAAGCAAAGCTATATATATAAATATATATATTACCAAGCACACGTAATAGAATAGAAACTAGGCCCAAAAAACCAAACATCCCTTTTGCCCTCCAAGAATGCAGTGCTACACTACCGAGTACACATCAACTGAGTACTACGCAAATGGTGGTTATGACGTGGCAGAGATTGCAGGTGGCCGCCGGTCAGTGTGGGCAGTGCATGATGTTGGGCGGCGGCGCCATAAATAAGAGAAGAAATAGGAGACGCTTTGATGATACAGATCCAACAGAATATTGCTATATATGACGATGATAGTTGGATGAGATAAAAGATAAAAAGCATATGTATATTGTTCTTTTCTAAGCAATTCAATTATATCAATTGAATTGAAATATTTGTCCATATTGTATTGGTTGTTTGTGTATGTGTTTAGGTTGGTGAAACACTGCAGTGATAGATCATCAAGATAATAGAATAATAGAGACAAATTATTGGCAAGGGAAAATAAACCAACATGCAGTAGAAAGGAAGCGTTTAGAAAGTCATTTTAGAGTAAGGATGCTGATAATCAATTAATTCCTATTGGGGTCATAGATTGGTCCAATGTTGACGTTTGCGCAAGATATGGACGGTGGAAAATACAAGCGCTTGTTCTCTTTGAAGAGAAAAAGTGATTACATTTATCTCCATCCATTTGTCTCTTATCTCGAATTCCCTAATTTGAATTCAATATTCTCGTGAAACACATATAGATGCCATTCCCTCTGACTGTTGTAGATAATGAAAACGTCTAGAATTATTACGATGGTCGAATTTGCAGTTTGAATGACGTACGTGAGCCTTTTGGCGTAGTCGTGCGATGATTATAAACTGAGCTAATTAATTAGATTTTAAGCAATATTTTGTTAGTACTCGATAGATTGTAGGAAGGAGAAAGATCACTAATTCAATAAAGTCAAGAAAGCTAATGCAAATACACTTAACCAAATTAGATTGCTTACAATCAGATTACACTTTGGACAATAACGTAAGAAAAATACTGAAGCATACAGCATAATTAAGCCTTTTGAAGCCAAATAAAGATCAATAAAAAGACTTATCAAACCAAACTATCGTTCAATTAGTTCAAAATTTTATCATTGAAATACTCCGTGAGTGTGTTAATACACATGAGATTCATATTCGAAGAGCAATAATATAGTTAATGCATCTTTTGAAGCATGTATACCAATATATCGACTCCCAATATTATATATAAACGGATAAATTCAGATTCTTATTCTTCATATCCCAGGAACAAACACCACTAAATATATAACCCCGAACACTCCCGATGATATCCATACAAAATACAAACCAGAAGAAGTAGTACTGACTAGTGATCATCACTAGTTTGTACTAACAAATCCATAAATTTATACATCACCACGAATAATGCAGTGCAACGAGCACGAATCCAGCCAATACAGGATGAGGGCCGCCACTCAATCTGAAGCAGCTCGGTCCTCTTACTGCTTGCCATCCGGTGAATGGATCAGCAGGCCTAACTGCTTCCCGACCCCAATCATCGTGCCCGTTCCGTTCCCATATTGGCCTCCTGCACCGCCACCACCCTACCTGCCGTGTCCTCCCAAACCTCGATGCCGCCCCCCTCGCCGTCGCCGTCGCCGTCGCCCTTGCTCCCAACCCCTAGGTGGCTCCTTCTTTTTCCCAGGGGGAGGGTACAATTCTATCCGCACTGGTTACGGCAGGACGGAAAAGGAGGACTGGAATAGGCACGGGTTAAGGCAATGGGAAAAGTCTAATTCTTCGGGCAGTACTAGAAGCCTTAATGAATGCGGGGCAAAATTCAGCGAGCCTAGCGTCGACGGCGAGTGCAGCTTTGATGGCAGCGATGAAGACTACTCCGAATGCTCTGGCAGCGAGAGCGACAGAGACGATGGCTGGAGAAGGCCGACGGTACGTATATACAATTTCTCGAAATCATATGCATGCATTGACCATCCCCACTTAATATTAGTACACTTATATATAGATTCATTCATTATATATGTATGGAAAAAAATGAATTTGTGTTCTAACATAATCATATTTGCCTATCGATTTACTGCAGCACCATTTGGAGCAGCAATTTCAGTGATATGGCCAAGAAGCATCTCAGAAGATATATTGTAAAAACATGTGTGGAAATAATAAGAGTTTGGTGTTTGTATTATATCTTTATTTGCGGTGTGTACGTATACATGGTACTTTTTTTTGGGGTTTGACATGTATGTTTAAAAGATGGCTACGAGTGTTTAAGGCTCTGGCAGCTCTATGACATATGGAATTTATAATAAACTGTGCTTTAGAAACATCTGTCGTATCTAGTGTATTATGTGAGAGTTTTACACTATAGTATATTGTGTTGTCGCATCTAGTGTATTATATGAGAGCTTTAGACTATAGTATATTGTTTTTGACACTGTAGCATGTGAGAGTTATACACTATAACAAACTCAAATTTTAGTTTTAACTTACATTATCAAACACCACATAATTTTTTTTTAGAGTACTATATTTTAAGCCAAAAACAAAAAAAGAAAATCTTTCAACTCGACAACTTTAATCAGTTAATTAATTTTTTTTAATTTTAAATACTAATTTTGGTGGGTCTCTATTTTTTTCCTTTCTCTTTAAATAAAATGGTAGTTTAAGACTCATTTGATTCCCTTACACACACCGCGCCTGCATATATATATATATATATATATATATATATAAACCTGACCTATTTTGAGCAAACAAATTTCTTCCAACTCTATAACTTTAACCAATCAATTATCTTTCCAAAAGGAATTTTCCCTGTTTAGTTTTATTATTTAAATAAAATGGTAGATTTATATCTCTGCTTGAGATCGATTTCCGTCCGTCTCTGAAACTTGCTACAATATATGTCTCGAGTGTTGCAATTTCTCCAAATTATTTATATGGTTGTGGAGACTACTATATCCATGGGTTTACCCTTTAAGACCAAGTAGAAATTTTGTCTCTAATATACTTTCCTTAATTAGCAAATTTACCATAAATAATAGAAGGTTAAGTTCCAAAAATGATCCCTGACAACCCCACTTTAATCCTCAGATTTTAAAACGTCTTAGTATTAACATTTAACACTAATCTATTATTGTGTTGCAAGAATATTCTATCCGTTAGATGAAACATTATTAAAATTTGGAGAAAATTCCTCATGTGCGATGGCGCATGCATGTGCCAATTGCCATCTAAGTGAGAGCAAAATGGATTTTTTTGGTCCTCATATTTGAGGGCAGAATTAAGTGAATAATTCTATTGTTTTGGAAGGAGAAATTAGGAAACCCCTTAATTTACTTTTTTTTTTTTTTTTTTTTTTAGTTTTGAGGCATTCTCTTAGAATTTTATCTTTCCTAAGTTAATATATAAATCAGAGACAAAAATAATGAAAAAATTCCAGTACTTAATCAAGAAAATGCATAAACCTTTACACTACTTTTATAGATGAGAGAAATGCTACTTTACTAGACGGGAATTCCTCTAGATTTCCCGTTTGTTCAACCTGAAAGGCCAAATGAAGTTTTCGTCTTCATCTTCTAAAGATTTCTAAGTTAGGTTGGGACTAAAGTAAAATTTATCCTAGAAATTCGGGTGCTTTTTTTAAATTAAGTGTGATTAATTTCTATCTTGATTTACTAGGTGCAACCTTTTTTTGTTTGCTTAATGAGACGGGAATCAGAATTTGGTGTGTTGCATTTCTACTTGAGATCTATTTTTGCCCTCTTCTGGAACTTGTTGCTATTAACGACACAGTTCGTTTCTCCAAATTATTAATGTTGTGGAGACTACTATATTCATGGGATTCACGCTTAAATTAATTTCCTTAACTAACAGAATTGGTCATAAATGGAAGGGTGAATCCCAAAAAAGACCCTACCTTGCTAGTTTATTATTGTGTGGAAAAAGTAGTCCATCCGCATCATGAAAATACTCATTTGCCATTTAAATGAGGGCAAAATGGATTTTTTCTTTTCTAGTTTTGGGGTTGACAAGAAATTAAGAAATGTGGTCCCTTAATTTGCTTTTTTATTTTTGAGACAGTGTCTGAAATGTTGTTTTTCTTAATTAAAGTTTGTAAAGGGAGAGTGTAAGGAGGGAAATTTTTTAAGGGCACTTTTGGTAAACGGATTTGAATTGTGTTGATCAGAATATTTTTATTTGAGTTGTGTTTTTTGAATTCCTATCCAAATTGATAGTTAGATATGTAGTTAAAATGTTAATTAAATAAAAAATAAAATTGAAATTTGTGTTTAAATAGATAGCGGTAAAAATTTCATTTACTAATGAATTTAACAAAATCTTAATGTTCATGATATTAAAAAATATGCAATATGGATATTGATTTATTTCTCTCTTAATAATTAATGTAATGAAAGAAAAGTCATCTTAATAAGATATTAAACAAAGAAGTTATGATATTTTTTCACAAGTATAGGAGGGAAAAAATATAAAAAAAAAATGTAATATCATAATGTTGCATTTGAATTCGAATCTTGTAAAGGGCAAAACTCGAATTCTGTACTCAAAGCTCAATTAATATTTGAACATTGGCGTTACCAAAGCTATCTAACTCTAATACAAAATTCTAAGTCCAAAAAATCGAGCTAATCCACATAACAAAAAAATAAATGACATAAACCGTCATGCTACTTTACTACAGTCCCATTTCAGTAAATTTCTCGTTTGGAAAACCCTATAGTCCAAATGAGTTTTCCATCTTCCTCTTCTAAAAGTCTCTAATTTAGGCAAGGACTAAAGTAGAATTTGGAACAAAGCTAAGGTGCCTCACTCCACATATATGATAGTTGAGTTGGACAACCCACATTAATTTAAAGGGTCATTAAAACAATTTCTCGAAGAACTAATTATGGGACCCATAGTTATTTACTTTCTAGCTCAAAAAGAAAGAGTTACGTTTTAAGGATTTTGAAATTTGAATGTTTTGGAAGCAATAATACGTATACATATTCTTACTGTCACTTTTGAAAAACGAAAATGAAAGGCAAGGAAAAAAGGAAAAATACAGGGCTTGTGTGCTTCTCTAGAAAACGGGATGGGCTCACCATTGGTGTTCTCTCTTCATCCTCCTCCCCCAACGACGACGAGAACCCAACCACAACTTCCACTACAAAATCTCAGAAGTTTGAATCTTTGTGCAACACCGTTGACTTAAGCTCTTCCATAACTGTGCTTAATAAAATACCCACCAAAGAGCCTTTTTTTTTTTGGTGTGGATTGGATAATAAATGTGAAAAACAACTCATAAAAAAAGAATAACACAAGTCTTAGTCATACATGCAAATAGAGTAAAAAATTCATCGATATTTATCTTTCTTTACATATTTCTCATATCATTCGTCTTGAACCCTCAACACAAACAATTCCATGATTAAGTTAAAGCACTTCACCATTTTGCTTGATATTTACGGAAGAGGTATGAGGAATTAAGTCCACGGGGCATGAGCCTTAACCCATTAGTGGAATCACGAACTCTTATTTTTATTTTAAATAAAACCTCACTTGAGACGAATGGAGAAGAAAGAAAGGAGATAGTGGGTCCCAATATATAGAACCAAAAGGTGAACTGTAAAAATCAATTTTCAATCAATAATTTAATCTTTTTTAAATAATAGTGGGTCCTACAAAAACCAAATCAGCAGCCACATAGGTGCCACTTGGTTGTGGGGTGGAGCACCAAATCCCCTAGCTTTATGGTAGAATTTGCCCTAAAACTCGAGGATATTATTTAAATTAACCTAAATAGAAAGAAACAGTGACCATATGAGGACATACTTTGAAGAGCATACATACAGTCGACAAAACAAAATTATACTTTGCATTGTCTTGTCATGTATAATCCACCTTGAATTCATATCTGAATAACATCTATATCTATATATATAAATCTCTTTGGGTTGGAGAGTACAGCTAATAATGACTCTCTAATAGTAATGAGAACACTCATGGTGATTCACAAGGATTGGTTAAAAGTAATTCTTAGGTAATTTTTTTTAAAACCCCATCTGGACCTACTACAAACGGCTCAAATCCTTTAGCACGACTAATCTGGAGCGACCCATGGAGAGGCTCAAAAGCGGCAAAAATCTTCCAATATTAGCAGCTACGTATCGAAACAGCTCCTACCAACTGAAGCAGCCAGATGTTGGTAATTCTTAGGTAATTTATTTCCCTATTACTCCGCGTGATCATATATACATGTGAAGTGGATGAAGCTTTGAAAAAGATATATATTCTTTAACCCACTTGGAATAAGGATGTTTCGAATCCTTACCATAAAAAAATTTTAGTGCTTCATTTCCTATTCGGTAAAAGGTAAAAGAAACTTAGTTTGACATCGTCATTAAAATATGAAAGAGATTAGAAATTAAAAGGTAATAGATACTTGATATTCACGATGGAAACTCAAAGACCCATATAATTGAACTATAAAAACAATAAAGGAAAATTGTATAAATAAGTAGTATTTTTCAAAACTAATTGTAAGTAAATAGCAGGTTATGTTAAAATCTTTGTATTAAATAATAAATTTGCTAAGCAAATAAAAAAAATTCAAGGTTAAAAACCTATTTACTACAAGTCGAAAATAATTTACCGGGAAAGTTTGCTATTTACTATTATCTTACTCCAAAAATTTTTAAAACGTCCTATTTACTTCAATTATTAATTATGAAAACACTATTTACTAAAATCTCCCAAAATCAAATTAGTCCAACTTCTATGGAATGATGTTACGACAAGCTTTGGCCTATATAAGGACGTTAAAACATTTCCCATACACACCAAGCAATGCTAGCTATATAGCCAAAGACATATAGAATAGATTAGAAACTAGCCCCAAACAAACGATACATTTCCTCTTTCTCTCCAAAAATGCAGTACTATACTGAGTACACATCAATTGAAGACCACTCAAACCACGGTCATGACGTGGAAGGCTGCTTGTTACACAGGACATCCACCCTGAGGTGGTCCAGCCTGTTTATGGGGCTAAAGGCCTCGCCAGAGTAGACCCCCTGCGTGTCAAACCTATCAACCAAAAGAACAACTACAAGCAAAATACTACTCCCAATGGCAGAGGAGATGGCAGCGCCACCAACTGGTACCTCACAAAGCAGCCGCCACAATACGGGAGGGAGTACGTTGAGAGAGCTGATAAGAGTACGTACCAGGTCAAGAATATGTGCGCGTCTAGCGGTGGTGGTGTCGGGGAATTAAGTGTCTCCTAATTTTTAAGACCGCAAGAATAAATAACTGAAAAAAAAAAAAATTAGAGAAAAGAAAAACACTAAATTTTTATACAGGTTCGTCCAAATTTGAGATTGTATCTTGTTTCTGTCGCTTGCAGATTTCACTATGATGAATGAGATCACATATTACAAGAAAAATTTCTCACACACTCTCAATTTGTGTTTACCAAAATCTCTCTTCTACCTAGCACCTTATGGGAATTTTTTTCTCTCAACAACGAAGCTCTCACAAAAATATGCCTCACACAAAAATATGCTACTCTCTAAAAGTCACACACACAACCCTAGCCATCTTATGTCTATTTATAACCCAAAGAAGTGAAAAATAGCAACTAATGAGAAACTCTAGTAGTTTCCTCTTTTTGGCTTCAAAATCTCATAAAAAATCACACATCACAATGCCTTGGCGCCGCGGCTGTAATGCCTGTCATTTTCTTCTATGGACACTTATGTTAATTTAACGTTAGAATGCGATATTTTAGTGCTATTATTATTTATGTTAAGTAAATTAACATTTTATTTAGTAATGTCGCAGTTGACGGTCATGTGGGATCGATGTGTTTGTGATGTTCATGTTAAAAGTGATGATAAACTTAAAAGTATTTATTTATTTTTTTTTTTGAGTTTCAATTTGCTCTAAATTCATAATCTTTATAATGCTCTAGGATATGTATGTCTACAGTTATATTCTTGATGATTGGCATGAATTTTATTGTATATTTTCTTATTTTTATAACATTTATGATGTCATGATAATTACATGTGTAGATTAATATGCTTTTCTGAGATCATAAAAATAAACATTTTGCAGTATATAAATAATTATGTATTATAATATAACTAAATTATGTTATATTATATATAGTCGGTTATTATATATTATGTAATATATTATATTATAATATAATTAGTTATTATAGATATTATAATATATTATAATATATATATATATATATTAATATAAACTTAGGTATAAGGAGTGGAAAACGGCAGGTTGCGGTGGAAAAAAAAAAAAGGAAAAGAAAAAAAAGAAAAGAAAAAAAAGGGGAAAAAAAGAGAAATTGAATTAGATTAGGATTAGGGTTTTCTATACTTATCTAATCTTTTCTCTCTGGCTCATCATAGCTCTCTAGCTCACCTATGTCGGTCAACAAAATGTAATGTAGAGAAGGGGAGTATCTCTACGGCGGTCTAATAGTCCTACTAGATCTCCTGACTGGAGTGACAGGAGTACTTTGGTTTCCTTTTGGATCAATATTTTCTTGGTCGTCAACCTTTGGATTTTCCACCTCCACTTCAGGAAGATCCTTCAATGGAATTACCTCAGGTTTCTTGTCTTTAGAACCTGAACCCTTGGTCAGTGCTATCTTTGTCCTTATACAGAACACTTTTATTGAAGATCACGTCCTTGCTCTTAATAATCTTCTGATTTTGGTCATCCCAAAGACAATAACCAAACTTAAGTCCACCATAGCCAACCAGAAAACACTTCTTAGACTTTGCATCAAGTTTACTTCTAGCAGCAGGATCAATGTGGACATAGGAAACACAACCAAATACTCTTAAGTAAGAGAGGTCAACCTTTTTGCCGCTCCATACTTCTTCCGGTAGCTTGAACTTCAGCGGTGTGGATGGACTTCTGTTGATCAGATGAGCTGCTGTGTTAATTACCTCAGCTCAAAATGACTTTGGCAGCCCCGCATACAACCTCATGCTTTTAGCACGCTCCTTCAGAGTTCTATTCATCCTCTCAGCTACTCCGTTCTGTTGTGTTTCTCCAGAATGGTTTTCTTTATCTTTATTCCATTCTCAGCACAATATCGTTTGAAATCTTCATCTAAGTATACTCTCCCATTGTCAGACTGCAAGCACTTCACCTTCAAATCTGTCTCGTTCTCCACCATGGCTTTTCATCTCTTGAAAGCATCAAAGACATTAGATTTGTTTTTTAAAAAGTAAACCTATACCTTCTTACTTGAGTCATCAATGAATGTCATATAGTAATTTGCACCACTAAGGGAAGTCATGTCTTAGGCCCCCACACATCAGTGTGCACTAGCTCCAATTTCCTGGACTTAGGCTCTATGCCTGTTGTTGAGAAACTGACTCTCTTATGTGTACCAAAGATGCAGGCTTCACACAAACTATGATCAACCATTTTCAATCCCCACAGTTTTTCTTTATAGTGAAGCACCTTCATTCCCTTCTCACTCATGTGACCGAGCCTATTATGCCATAGCTCGATATTAGCAGCAGAGTCAACAACTGCTATGGTTTCTTTGCAACTAGAATTAATATAGAGAGTTCCAGCTTTGCGTCCCCGAGCAACAACCATAGCTCCCTTTGTGACTTTCTAACCTCCACAATTGAAGGTCACATTGTATCCTTTGTTATCGAGTTACCCTACCGAAATCAAGTTGTGCATTAGTTTGGAAACATGTCTCACCTTATGAATCTTCCACACAAACCCATTAGGCATTTTCAAACTGATATCTCTAATGCTAACAATATCCCAAGGTTCTCCATTAGCAAGATAACCTTACCATGATTTTTGACAACGTAGTTCTCCAAGACATGACAGGTGTGCAGTGGTGTGGAATGACACTCTTGAATCTATCACCCATGAATCAAGGGAATTGCCAATAGACAAGAGCAAGGTATCCTATGGCTCTTTAGTGGCGACGTTAGCTGTATCATTGTTCTTGTCTTCATTCTTCCTTGGAGCCTTGTGGTTCTTCTTTAAGTGGCCGGTCTTTCCATACTTCTAGCACTCTATAGTCCTACCGTTTCTCGACTTGCTTCTCCCATTCCTCGACTTGCCTCTCTTGCCGTTATCCCTGTTGGAATGCCTCTCAAGTTTCCTGCCCCTATTATCGACATTAAGGGCCGAGTTTGACGTTGAGGCTTTACTTGAATCCTTCGTGCGAACTTCTTCTGCCAGAATAGAGTTTTTGACATCAACAAACTTCAATTTTGCATTCCCAATTTTTGACAACGTAGTTCTCCAAGACATGACGGTGTACAGTGGTGTGGAATGACACTCCTGAATCTATCACCCATGAATCAAGGGAATTGCCAATAGACAAGAGCAAGGTATCCTATGGCTCTTTAGTGGCGGCGTTAGCTGTATCATTGTTCTTGTCTTCATTCTTACTTGGAGCCTTGTGGTTCTTCTTTAAGTGGCCGGTCTTTCCATACTTCCAGCACTCTATAGTCCTACCATTTCTCGACTTGCTTCTCCCATTCCTCGACTTGCCTCTCTTGCCGTTATCCCTGTTGGAATGCCTCTCAAGTTTCCTACCCCTATTATCGACATTAAGGGCCGAGTTTGACGTTGAGGCTTTACTTGAATCCTTCGTGCGAACTTCTTCTGCCAGAATAGAGTTTTTGACATCAACAAACTTCAATTTTGCATTCCCAATTGAATTTGTAATGCCCACCCTCATGGGTTCTCAACTATTCGGTAACGAGGCCAAGAGGATTAGGGCATTGATCTCATCATCAAATTTAATCTTTATCGAGACCAGTTGGTTTAGAATGGTGATGAAACTATTCAGATGCTCTACCACCGAGGCACCGTCAGGCATTTTTAAATTGAAGAGCTTCTTCATGAGATGTACCTTGTTATTGGCTGAGGGCTTCTCATACATCTCTGGTAGGGCCTTCATCATCCCGATTGTAGTATTCTCCTTTGTAACGTTGTGGGTCACGTTCTTTGACAGGGTCAAACAGATCACACTGAGCACTTGTCCATCAAGGAGAGTCCACTCCTCATCCTTCATGCTTTCGAGCTTATTACCCAAGGGCAAGTCTGGTTTTTAGTTGTAGAGGCAGTCTTCCACTTGCATCCTCCAATAGGAAAAATTTGGACCATCAAATTTGGTGATACTGGCTGACAAACCTTATTCTTCTGTCATTGTTCTTGATCCAAACCTTCGCTCCAATACCAGTTGTTGGGGAATTAGGCATCTCTTAATTTTCAAGACCGCAAGAATGAATAATTAGGGGTGAACAGCGGACGGTTTGACGGTTTTTGGGCGGGTGCGGTGTGGTTTTTTGGGATGACGGGTTGGCGATTAACCAACCCGCAAACCGCCCACCACATGGCGGGTGGTTTCGGTTTGGTTTTGGGTGGTTACGGGCGGGTGTGGACAGGTTGAGGCGGTTTAAACCTATGCTATTGCCTAATGTAATTTTTTGGACCTTTTTTTTTTAAGTGAAGAAAATTTGTAGAAAATATAAAATGATAATACATAAAGCATTCTCAACAACAAGCAAGTTTGATGTCTAAAGACAGTGACCATATTCAAAAGTACAAATTAAGAAACATAATCATTCACTACAACAAGAAACGTCAACTACAGATGAAGTGATGAATAAAGTCCAGAGTCCATAAAAATTAAAGCCTATCCACTAAGTTCGAAAATAATACAATGCTATAAATGAAATGATGAACAAAGTCAAGTGTTTTTTTTCTTTCAAAGCCTTTATCTACTAACTTACTTGATTTGAATTTTGATCACTTCACAATAAGAGAATTTCCAGTATCCAATATGTCAAGAGGCAGCCGAGCTCATGCTTGGAGTGTTGGATTGTTCAATCATCTCTAAAATAACAACAAAATCAAATAAATGATAAGTTTTAAAGAATAAGCAAAATTATAATGAATTTAAAAATTATACAATTACCTATTTCAAGATTCTCAGAAGTTTCAAGAACCTCCTGCTCGT